>APFE030871250.1:5494-22201 GCA_000404065.3 Pinus taeda | reverse complement strand
TCCCTGCAATACCCCTTAATTCAACTTCCTTTCCTTCTGCAGAAAATTTCATGAAAATCCCTTCAAAATTAAAGCTATTATACCCAAGGATTGTAGCCATTAGACTCCTAGTACAACATCAACACCTCCCATTGGAATGGAAAGCATTGGGCTAGTCAATACATATTCTCCCATGGATAGCTTGATATTATGGCACTTTCTAGAGCAATTTATCACTTCTCCATTTGCAATCATCACCTGACACTCTGGTGCTGGATATAGGAAGCAATTCAATTCTTTTGCTACCTTACAATGAATAAAATTGTGGGTGCTTCCTGAGTCAATCAACACTATTACCTTTTTCTTCTTGATTTGTCCTTCTATCTTGATGGTTTGAGGAGTAGTAATTCCCGCCAATGCATTACAAGATATCGTTAGATTCATTTGTTCTTAATATAGGCTTTGTTCCTGGAGTATGTCCTCTTCTTTTGACTTTTCTTGCTCCCTTTCTTCTTCCTCTTCACAATCTATGTAGAATAATTTATTCTCAGCACGCTTATGACCTTTAAAGTATTTATTATCACAACTGTAACAAAGCCCTTTTGCTCTTTTTTCTTCCAATTGTTGTGGTGTCAACCTTATAGGTTGTGGAAGGCTAGGCACAAGACTTCCATCTTTATAGTTGTGAGTGGTATGCTTCTTGGTTGCCATAATTTTGCTTTCCAATTTTCTTGCTAACTGAATGCCTTCTCTAATGAATCAGGTTCCCAAAGGCGAACATCATGTTGGATGTTATCCTTTAAAGACCCTATGAACACATCAATCCTATGCTCCTCTAGAATATCTTTTACCCTTATGTTCAGTTTTTGGAACTCCTCAATTTGCTCTATTATTGAACCCTTTTGTTTGAGACTTATCAATTGGCTAAAAAAAGTGTTGCTTTTTGTATCCTCATAATGTGCCATCAATTCTTTAGTAAAAATTGCCCAAGTGATAAATTGTTTATGAGAGCAAAGCCGTCGATACCATACAAACTGATTTGGTTCCAAATATAAAGTTGCCATACGTACCTTTTGTGTGTTTTGCACATTATTGAGATCGGAAAATTGCTCCATTTGTAATATCCATGTTGCGGGATCCTTGCCATCAAACTTCCTCATATCGATTTTTGGAATATGGTGGGTCTTTGATCCCACATTAGATTCTATGGTATCATGATTAACATTTCTTTTGTTCGCATCATGAGTTTCCTTTACTACCTTTTCACCATTAGTAAGTATTTCTTGTAGAAAATTTGTCAAATCTGTCTTCATATCTGTCATGCTTGTCTTCAAGTTTGTGTTCAAATATATCTTCAATTCTTCCATGTCTGCCTTCAAATCCGTCTTCCAATCGTCCATCTTAGCTTCCACGCCCTTTACCTTAGATTCCATGTCATTTACCTTAGCTTCTGTTAGCTTTTGTGAGGCTGAGATTTATTGCACTTGGTCTTGTAATTTTGATATATCATGTAGCATTTCTTCCTCTTCTTCATGAGTCATGCTAGAGCTTTCAGGTTCCTTACTAGGTGTTTGCATTTTCTTTCCTCGGGGCATCAGTTACCGATAATGATTCTCTACTATGCCCTTTGAATTCCTTCAAAATAAATTTTCAAACCAAGCTTAAGCAAAAATTTAAGAAAATCTACACACCTTTTTTCACTTTGTAGGAGCTCGATATTGCCTCTGATGTATCTATATACTTTCTGATCATCTAGTTCTGAATTTGTGACCTGTAGTAGCCCTCTATGTCCTCTTTCCAGTGCCACAAGTCTGACCCAAATTGGATTCTCCAAGGAAGAGTTATGCGAAATCTCCCACAACGACTTGATTGTAGACTAGTTCAGTAGAACAAACTTTACGACATGCCACGAGTCAGTGTTTCGACCTTTGGATCTGCAAAATGCACAAAAAAAACTAAAGTCCGTCCTATTTCTCTACCTTCTTACGAAATTTCAATCCGATGCTCAGAGAGAGAGTTATGACGATTTTCCCCAGGTCACCTGTTTTTAATGTAATTCTGGAGTCTGCAAAAAGACCAACTTCCTCAGATCATATCTCCACAAGTATCGCGCAAAAAACTCTGAAATTTGGACCCAAGGTTCAGTGCGATTTCTTCTCAAATGCGTTTTTTTTGCGACTTCTGAAACGTCACAGAAAAAAGTTATAGCGAAAATTCCACGATGGCCTATTTGGAGCAACGAAACCCTAGAATCCAAAGCTCTGATACCAAATGTTATGAAACCAACTCAAGAAAAGATAGAAAAGAGAGATTAACGCCGCCTTAGAATTCAGCCTCTTCGAGGGGGCAACCTCCTTTACATTACATAAATGAACAATTCTTGGATGATACAAATGAAAAAACCTCCTTTCTATATATAGGAGTCTAAGGAGTCACAATATAATCTAGCCAACCTAACAATAATAATATAAAGGCACAAAAATAAAAATAGAGGGATTGTATGGGGCACAGAAATAACAATATGGGGGTAATAGGGGCACAACAATATAAATAACGGGTATAACTACAATAGTAATGGGGTAATCACTAGTATTATAGGGACCCAAAAGAAACATGATATAGAGTTTTACGAGGGGCTGATATTTATGTACACAAATCATAGCTCGGATAAGTGAAAAGCCAAAGAAGAAAAATAAGCTACAAATAACCTTTACAATAAGGTATCATTTCCGAGATATTGTATTTATAACAAATTTTCATAGGAAAGAATATAAATATACATATGCAAATTACTATGAAAAAAGTCCTTCTCAATGAATGTCTATGAAGGTTAAAAAGAGAAGCCCGAAGACAAAGATATCAAGGTCATTTGTTAAAATTATGGTAAAGGGTGAAAAACCTAGCTTGGTAAATTAAGAAATTAATCTCATTCAAGGGAAAATTTTCTTGAATAAAACTTAGATGGGCTTCAATCCGATCCATTATAAATTAGGAGGGAAATTTTTTATCCCAATGGAATATGGTAGAAAAGAAGTACATTTTAGAAAGAAAGTAAAAAAGATCACCTATGAAGTTTATGTTGAACCTCTTAAGGGAATTGGTTTCCTATTATTCTTGATAACCTTAAATGAGAAACCATAAGAATAAGAAATTTAAATACAAACATATATAGAGGAGAAGGAGGAAAATAAAATAAGTTTAAATCTCTAGCAACAAAAATATAAGAGGAGATGCTGAGAGAAATTACATAAGATGTAAATGGAAAAGTAAAACCCTTGAATCCCTTTTGAAACTTTGTAGCCATCCTTTGAAAAATAGATAGAACCCCAAAATGGTTCCTCATCGACAAAGATGTTGTAAACCCTTTGAAGACCTACAAGGTTAAGCATTGTAATTGTTAGAAATAGAATGTGAGGCTACAAGATCTAAAATCTAATTGTTTTGTAATGAAAGAATAATTTTTTTTTTACCTCTATGTATTTAGAAAACAATCGCCACATGGATGAAAGCTTAGATTCCAAATGGAGGAAATAATGAAATCACTAATGGCTAATTGAATTAAGGAGACCTATCATGTGTAAAGGTCTAGATTCAAAACCATCATTTAGTCTCTTCAAAGCAAAGAACCCTCACAATAGGAGAAGAATCATCAAAAGTAAATGAAAAAAGGTAAAAGTAGCTTACCCTTGTTATATATCTATTGTTTAAACTCATTAGTCATTGTTTCATCATTGTTGTAGAGATTAACATCATGTGACCGAGGAGAGCTAACCAAAACAAAATATGCCAAGTGGTAGTAGTCGCATGGGTGGAGACATGCCCAAAGATACCAATTAGTAAGGGAGAATGTATAAGTTTAATGATTGAGTAAAAATGTAAATGGTAAATTCCTTATTAGTGAACAAGGAGGGGACACATAGAGCACACAACGCGTTTGACTAGATTAAAAATGGGACAAGAAACCATGATATAATGTATATGCAAACATAAGTTACATGATATCTATATCTATATACGAATTAAATGCATTCTTCCTTGAATTTCTTTAAGTAAAATTAATTTTTTAGCCACGCATTGTTAGCTTTTAGGCTCTTCATTCTAAGCATCGATTGATTTTCTGCTCTTCATTCCGATCATTGATTTCCACTTCGAGTTTGTTTATGTTGACTTTTATTTTAGGTTTACGATAGAAATGAGGAATGTGTAAAAGTTAAGTAATTGACACTGGAAATATTTATGGCTGTGGTAAGGGATCTTGCTCTAAAATTTACAACATTATGTGCAATAGGCTCACTAAATGTATAGTAGATTGAGTTGAGTGAAGTGCAAGCGTATTTATGCAAGTTGAGTTTACTTTAATTATGAACGTTGTTCTTAAATTTCTTAGCGTCATATATTTTCTAATTTTCATATTATTTTTAGTGCATTGATTAGTGTGTATGATAACAATGCTTGTGTAACTTGAATGGGAATTTCTAGGTCTCATACTAGTGGGCCGTAATTAAAAAATTAGCATGATTAATGAAACAACTACACTTGAAATTTATACCATGAAGCATGAATCTTGTTACTCCATCCTCAAAATGTGTGACCCCACAAAAACTTATCCTAATGGGATAACACAGGTATAAAAAATGGAACCCTAGCTAGGAGATAGTTTCACTGGAAGTGGAGCTTAGAAGACTAATTTTAATTGACTTGGTCCAATCTCCTAAGGATCTCAACTATGGCTCCTTACTCAACATTAAGAAACCTTTCAAAGGTTTTTCTCAATTGGAAAGGGGAAATTGGAGTTAGAATCCCTTGATAATCTTCACACTTTGCAAGCAAAGGAAACACACCCACATCATCAAAATAAGAGATCACAAGGTCTTAATATAGTGAGAAAACAATGCCACACATTCTCATTAGAATACCAAACCTTTAATAGATTTATCCTAAGTTTTGCTAAGGGACTCTACAACAAATTTCCTTTATTTATAAGAAAAATATGCTCTGAAGAGAGAAATGTAGGTATGTTTGTTTAAAACCTAATTCTTATGGAAAAATATATATTTTTTGACTCATTGTTAATATCCACAATGTAGGTGTGGTAATAAAGGGTAGAACGCTTTGAAATACCAAGAGCATAGATCAATATGATCTACTATGATACGAATTAATGAGGCTATAGCACAAAATCTTAGCTCTTTATCACTTGGAAATTAAAAGTATAAGTACATAATTCAGTTAAAGGAGATTAGATGTAACTATAATAATGGTCCCTTCATAGCAAAGTTGTGCCCTCAGATTTATCCTACAAATGAAGTTCAATTGGCAATTGTTGCTGGAGACACATTGTTGATCAATAAAAATAGAGGAATTAAATAAGGAGAAAATTCTTTTTCAATTCAAAACAAAACACATTATTAAGAAGGGTGAATGTGTAAGTTTTGGTTTAGATACATGATTCTATGTGAATGAATTATTCATGTAGCTACAAGGAGATGTTTATAACCATAAATAGATTCACTTATACAATTCCTTAGATGTAACTTGGAGTTTTAATACATGAAAATGTATCATAATTTGTTTGAGTTTAATGGTAGCGATACGATTGGTTTGGGCTACAATATGAAGGGCTATTGAATTTAATGTTTTGAGGACAATTGGGAGAATCCTTTGGTTGAGAGAGGGTTAGTCGAAGGATTAGGATTTCTCATGGAAATCGGGTTGGTGTTTTGAGAGTACTAGAAACTAGGGAATCTTTTTATTTTTTCGCAAGTGTGAAATATAGATAAAGGCTTTGTAAAGGGAGCCTCATTCAAACAAGAAAATTCAAAATTGAAATTAATAAATTATCCAATATTAAATTTGTGTCTAAATAACTTATTTGACTTTAGAATCTGTAATTGGATTTTTATTGGTGTCAACACCCCATATATTGTTATATTATTGGATAAAATATGTGATATAGTTATAAATATTTGATAATAATATTTAGTTAAAACCCACCACATAAAATTTCTAAGCCCAATAAAAAACAAATTACTTCTCATCTATTCCTGAATAGAAGAGAATAATTTGATATTCTCATGAAATTAAAAGGTGCATAATAATAAAGTCGTATTGTGTAGAAACTTATTTTGGAAGAGCTAAATGATGATGTCAGCGAGTTATCAAGAAGACCCTTTTTTGGGAGCCCATAGCCCACATGGATATGACCAGGAACGCAATTATCCACTAAGGGGATAGATAATGTCTCGGCCAATTGGCCTTCTTTTGACACGACAGGTCGGCCGTGGGTGTATTCCCATTAAGCTTGATTCGTATTTAACTACAATCAATTTTTTTTAACTAATGTCACCCATGTCACCTAATGGTTCGGAGTTTTACCGTTTCGACTATTTAACCGTAGACCGAGAATTCTGGGGAATTGCGTATTCTATAGCGTATTCTCTCTCATTAAAAATGATTTATTCTCTACCGTCGTCATCTTCCGAGTATGTTTCCTATTCTGCTGATGGAAAAAGAGTTGATTACGATTCTTCCACTGCCGAACGTACACAATCTGAATCTGAATTACGAACTATGGAATGTGGGTGCTGTTGTAATGAATTTCCATTTGAAAATATAGTAGAGTGCACAGACGGCCATCAATTTTGTTTTGGATGCGTAAGGCGAGAGTTAGAGGAAATCATTTATGGAAATTATGAAGCAAGAGGCTATCTGCTTTGCATGTATACTGGTCGCTGCATAAAACCAATTCCCTTGTCTGAGATTCACAGGGCTCTTCCCAATGATGTCATTGAAAGATATGAATTGCGCGAAGCCGAAACTGCTATACTTGAAGCCAAACTGGAAAACTTGGTTTATTGTCCATTTTTCGGCATTCCATGTGAAGTGGACAAGTGTGTACAAGTTATGGTCTGTCCAAATCCGGAATGTTTGAAGTCTTCATGCATCCAGTGCAAGGAGCCGAGTCATCTGCCATTACTGTGTGAAGAGAATGAAAGGATATATGACACTTCTTATCGTAGAAGAGTGGAAGAGAGGATGACAAAGGCCGTTGTAAGAGAATGTAAAACATGCAAAGCTGAGTTATTAAAGATTGATGGATGCAATAGCTTGAAGTGCACAAGGTGTAGAACAACTATGTGTTATGTTTGCCGACAGACCATTAATTATCCCCACCTATTCTCATTTTTGCAATCATTTTTTATCTAACCGAGAACCAGGTAAGCCCTGCAAAATTTGCAACAGGACATGTCTTTTGTACGAAGATGAGATAGAAGATAATGTGGCACTAGATGCTAAAGAGGAAGCATTGAAAGAATTGGATGACAAAGAACCCAACTTGCTTCATCAGAATATCGGACCTCCACTCGTGAGACAAACACTACGTCTTCATGGCGTTGGACGGGAGGTGGCCCGGAACCTCCGACGACCTGCACGCAAACATTGAAGTTCAACTCTGGAGTACTGGATTACTACCACCAGGGCTAGGATTAGTAATTGTCTCAAAAGGTACAAAGATAGTCAGATAGGATTATTAAATTGTTATTGTTAAATTTTTCTAGAAGAGTTCATCGGTTTGTGGAAAACCTTGTTGTCTTGGAGTGGATCATTGTGCAATTACTTTTCAAGAACACATTGAATGTCTTATTTCATTTTAGAGTAAGTTAATTACCCAGAATCAAGAGGTTGAGTGAATTAACCAAAATCAAGAAACCTCTATAGATGACCAAGCATATATGAAGAATACATCTCATTCATATGCAATACCAAATCCATTCTTTCTCAGCTTCCATCTTGACAAATATTTTTCTCTCTCTCTTTCTTCTCAAAGCTTCCTAACTTTTCTTGCAGAACTTAGACAGTTCCTCGCAAAGAACAAATAATGTTTTCTCTCTATTTTATTGCTAAGTTCTTCTCCAGTTTCACCTGTTTCAAAGCCCTACCCCTTTCTACAAATGTTTTTGATATGTCAGCGTTTTTCTCTTCTGCCTTTTTCTTTTCTTCAGTTACTTTCTTTAAGGCATCTACCGCTTTTTGTAGACAGTCCTCCCTTTCTTGCAGCTTCTTTTCCAATTTTTCCTTCATACAGGCCACGTTATGCAAATCAACCTTCCCCCGATTTAGTTACCTCGCATATTTCATATTGTCATCACTCAGCTTAATCAGTGCCCTCGTATAATTAATGTTTCTATAAGTCTGTATATGATCATTGAAACCCAAGAATACGCTTGACGAGAGTCCGTGATACATTTCAAAAATAGGGAAGTTAGCAGCAGGTGGAACAAACACAACGAGTGTCTTTTTGGGTTCTCTCTGTATTTTAGATAGAGATGGCAAAGTCTGAAACATCACTTGAAAGTCGGAACTTATTGAATCAGTTTGACTCGCCTGTTACCTTGAGTCTGAATATATGACTCGGGGTCAAGTTAGATTTGGTTTCCTCAAAGAACAGAATCGAACTTGGAAATTTGACTAAGACGAATTAGAAGGAGGTGATTCTTTGCAGAAATCCTCGATTTCCACCATCGTTGTCAATTGAAGATGCTGCTCAATTGTAGAGGGCGTGGAAGAGCACATGAAGAGCAGAAAACAGACGGATATGGAAGGAGAGCATGAAACTGTCTCCGAAATTTCGAGGTTTAATAAGAGTGTGTCCTAATTAAAAAATTGGCATGATTAACGAAACAGATACACTTGAAATTTATACAATGAAGCATGAATCTAGAAACACCATCCTCAAAATGTGTAACGCCACAAAAAACTTATCCTCATAGGATTTTTCCTATACAATACATTTAAAGCTATTTTCATGTTAAAGGCATGTTTATTGTATTTATGCAAGTTATTATTAAATTTGTGAGGACTATAGATTTTCCCATTTTTATATGATTTTTAATTCATCATTTAATGTGAATTATAGCAGAGCTAGTGTACGTTGAATATGATTTTCCAGGTAGCAAGTCCTAATTAAAAAATCACACAATTTAATATGAGCTTCAATTGGTTATCGACAAAACACCTAGATATTTTTGAAACTCTAAGGTTTTAGAGCAACACTATTTAATTAGAGGCCAACTTATTTTTTATTTTGTTTAAATTTTATTGAAACCTTAAGCATCTTGTTGAAGGCAGATATATCTATAGGTGATTATGTAAGCCACTTATAATTGCTTTTATCAAGATACTCTTTTGGAATTTTTGGACTTGCAATCTATTTCTCATTAATAATAGCTTTGCTAGAATGTGAACACTTATAATATTGAATGTAAAGTTGTTAAACTCATGTTATTTTAAAATTATTTTCATGTGTTTAAGATCATGTTTATAGAGTTTGAATTAAAATGTTAAAGACATATGGAAACTCACACATTATGGCTATGCCCATGGTTATCAAGGAATCTCATAAAATTTCTTAGATATGATTTTTACTTGTCACCTCGTGTAGAAATAAGAAGTAAAAATCACCTCAATGGATCAAATCACAAAATCTTCATTCCTATTTTTTCTTAAACGCCATTGGAAATATATATGGTTGCCTTAAGGGATCTTGCTCTCAAATTTATAACATTATGTACAATCAGCTCATTAAATTTAGAGATCAAATCTATTTATGCAAGTTGAGTTTACCTTATTTAAGAATGTTGTTGTTAAATTTATGAGAGTCATATATTTTCTGATTTTCATATTATTGTTAGTGCATGGATTAATGTGTATTAGAACATTTGTTGCGTACCTTGAATAGGAATTTCGAGGTCTAATAAGAGTGTGCCCTAATTAAAAATTTGGCATGATTAACGAAATAGATACACTTGAAATTTATACCATGAAGCATGAATCTAGAAACACCATCCTCAAAATGTGTAACGCCACAAAAAACTTATCCTCATAGGATTTTTCCTATACAATACATTTAAAGCTATTTTCATGTTAAAGGCATTTTTATTGTATTTATGCAAGTTATTATTAAATTTGTGAGGACTATAGATTTTCCCATTTTCATATGATTTTTAATTCATCATTTAATGTGAATTATAGCAGAGCTAGTGTATGTTGAATATGATTTTCCAGGTGCTCTGAGCGATAGCTCTCCCCCCTGCTTTCTTTCAGCTTTGGTGCATGCTGAGAGTTCCTCTCTGTCAGTCTGTCTTTGCTGGGCCTCAAGTGCCATCACCATCTCCGGCTTCCATTCGGCTCCGGTTCTGGGTGCTTAAAACTTCAATCGGGCTTAGTCTCTGCTTCTCTCTGTGTATTCGCCCCTCAGTTGATTCCCCGCCTTCCCACCTTCGTTTATCTCTCCTAATCCTATCAATATGTCGAGAGGAAGGCTAAGAATGGGGAGCAGACACGACAGTTCACATGGTCGAGCCACCCACCGGCGCTCCTCCACCACTTCGGACCCCTCTTCGGATACGTCGGAGTTTGGTTGCCTCAACTATCCAGCCACCAGAAGTGGAAGGGGCAGGGGAAGGGGCAAGCTTGAGCCGGAGTCTGTGTGCATCATCCCCATCCCACTGCCTGCTTCCACATTCCTTGTTCTCTGGCAAACTCCTCCTTCATCGTCTCTGTGACAATTGAAAAGTGTGAGAATGCCATGGATTCGGGGACGGTACAACATTGGGCTCTTATGGAACAGAGGTTGGCAAGTCAAAATTTCACCCAGCGCCAAGACATTGGAGGCTTGCCTACTATGAATATTGAAGCCAATGTCGGCCCAAGTGCGCAAGCGAGAGGAAAGCCTTCAAGCTGATGGTCCATCCTTCTCACTCCAAGGACTCAGATCAATTTGCATGCCGAATCGTTGAGGAACAACCGTCAACCTTAGATGAAGATTGAACTACTCAGCGCCTCTGGTTTTTTTGATCTGCCACCGAAGAAGAAGGTCACCTCCCATTTGATTTACAATGTTCATGCCTGTTTCAGGTCCCTGTCTATTCTACATGTCAGAGTCTTCTCATGTTTTTGTTTATGTAAGAATCTATTCATGAGACAACAATGTGTAACTCAGTCTTGTATCGTTGTATGAGTCAGTTTTTCAAGTTTTTCTAGAATGGTCAATGTTCTTTGAAATTAAAAACTCTGATGTAAGTCATTACGCTGGTTCCATAGTCAGGATGCCAAGAATTTGTTTGCTAAATTCCAACTTCATGGCAAGCATTCTTGAGGCAGCGGCCTCGCTGTAACATTTTTGTATGAATATAGGAGTAGACCAATTGAGAAAATAAAATATATAGTGAGAAAACAATGTCACACCTTCTAATTAGAGTACTGAACCTTTAATAGATTTATTGCAAGTTTTGCTAAGAGACTCTAGAACAAATTTCCTCTATTTCTAAGACAAATATGCTGTGAAGAGAGAAGAGCTACTTATGTTTGTTTAAAACCTAATTCTTAGACGTAGCCTTTTTTTCCTCAGATTGGGTGTGACAGTTCAAATCACACTCAACAAATATTGTAAAAACAACCATGTCATAATCAAAATATTGAATATCTACATAAAAGTAGCATATTCTATTTACACAATAGACAATATGGAAAGAGAGACAAAGCTATTGTCTATTTTGGATCTAGAGATCATATACAAGATAAATTATAGGTAAAGTCACATTGTAACTCATAAAATGTAGCCATACACTTTGAGAAAATTAATGAATACTAATATGAATAAGTCAAAATTGTGGATCACTAAATCACTCAAGCCAACAATAATTAGATCTGAAGTGTGTATAAGAAAACCCTATTATTCCTTTATACCATTCCACAAACATCAGATTATATCTATACATTAGTGCATCAATTAAATATATCATTAGAGGAGAACCTACTAGGTTGGTAATCCCTTTCCAACAAACCACGTTGCCTCACGATAAAATTCAAATCAAAATAAGATCAAAGTATCACAAGAAAGAACGTGAGCATCGATTTAATATTAAAAACATGGAGATTGTTACATGGATAGATGACAATACAACATTCAATACAGGTGCCCATGACATAGGATCACCCCATTGTAAAGTAATAAGAAAGTATCTTTGCAATGGCCCCTCCATTACCCCTTACATTGCATTGTCTAATATTTATAAAATGGTTCGAATATATAGATAAAAGTAGTACCTATGATTTTATGGATCATAGATCGATCATCATATATATTTTTACTGTTTAATATGATCGAATCGATAGAAACATATCAAAGTGTTCCACACCATATCTGGTTCACTTCTTAAAAAATGGCTTAGGGGTGTATTAGTTGTGATGGTTAACTTCAACAATATATCATTTGATCACCCATGGACATATCAGGTTGTTGGTGATGGAAACAATATATTGATGAGCTAACAAAATCATTATATTCACTACTTACAGGGATATGTTGTATATAGAAAATAGTTGACTAGATGTTCGATCACTACTTCAAGCAAGTTTTTGGTGACCTGGTTGCAATTACAACAACCCAAAACCATCTAAGCCCTTTTCTTAATAGAAAACATGTGCTAAATTCTTGTCTTGACAGTTGGATATATGACAAGAAATAAGGTTAAAACAAAAACTACAATGTCTGAACAAGAATTGAGTTATGTGAACGAGAAACCTTCATGTTTCATAAGAACTAAACAATGATATAAAGACTCTTAAATAATTAAAAACAAAGGGAATATATCAAATAATAATCAAATTACCTCCACATCCTCAAGTTTAAGATAATATCCCACTTATGTGCAAATTGTACAAGGGGAATTGTGTATTAAAGGAATATATATATATATAATATATAATATATATATATATATATATATTATATATATAATATATTAATTTTATATATCTATATTTATATATTATATATTATATAGTATTATAGGAGTAATAAGGGGAATTTGGTATTAAAGAAATGGGAAACATGATATATATTTTTACCAGGGGCTGATATTTATGTACACAAATCATAGCTCTGATAATTGAAAATCCAAAGAAGCCAAATAAGCAACAAATAACCTTTACAATAAGGTATCATTTCTGAGATATTATATTTATAACAAATTTTCATAGGAAAGAATTTAAATATACATATGCAAATTACTATGAAAAAGGTCCTTCTCAATGAATGTCTATGTAGGTTAAAAAGAGAAGCCCAAAGACAAAGATATCAAGGTCATTTGTTAAAATTATGGTAAAGGGTGAAAAACCTAGCTTGGTAAATTAAGAAATTAATCTCATTCAAGGGAAAATTTTCTTGAATAAAACTTAGATGGGCTTCAATCCGATCCATTATAAATTAGGAGGGAATTTTTTTATCCCAATGGAATATGGTAGAAAAGAAGTACATTGTAGAAAGAAAGTAAAAAATATCACCTATGAAGTTTATGTTGAACCTTTTAAGGGAATTGGTTTCCTATTATTCTCGATAACCTTAAATGAGAAACCATAAGAATAAGAAATTTAAATACAAACATATATAGAGGAGAAGGAGGAAAATAAAATAAGTTTAATTCTCTAGCAACAAAAATGTAAGAGGAGAGGTTGAGAGAAATTACATAAGATGTAAATGGCAAAGTAAAACCCTTAAATCCCTTTTGAAACTTTGTAGCCATCCTTTGAAAAATAGATAGAACCCCAAAATGGTTCCTCATCGACAAAGATGTTCTAAACCCTTTGAAGACCTACAAGGTTAAGCATTATAATAGTTAGAAATAGAATATGAGGCTACAAGATCTAAAATCTAATTGTTTTGTAATGAAAGAATAAAATTTTGTTTTACCTCTATGTATTTAGAAAACAATCGCCACATGGATGAAAGCTTAGATTCCAAATGGAGGAAATAATGAAATCACTAATGGCTAATTGAATTAAGGAGACCTATCATGTGTAAAGGTCTAGATTCAAAACCATCATTTAGTCTCTTCAAAGCAAAGAACCCTCACAATAGGAGAAGAATCATCAAAAGTAAATGAACAAAGGTAAAAGTAGCTTACCCTTGTTATATATCTATTTTTTAAACTCATTAGTCATTGTTTCATCATTGTTGTAGAGATTAACATCATGTGACCGAGGAGAGCTAACCAAAACAAAATATGCCAAGTGGTAGTAGTCGCATGGGTGGAGACATACCCAAAGATACCAATTAGTAAGGGAGAATGTATAAGTTTAATGATTGAGTAAAAATGTAAATGGTAAATTCCTTATTAGTGAACAAGGAGGGGACACATAGAACACACAACTCGTTTGACTAGATTAAAAATGGGAGAAGAAACCATGATATAATGTATATGCAAACATAAGTTACATGAAATAACTAAGCCTAGACCAATTATACACCAAGTGTTGAAACAAAAATCATTGTAAAGGTGTTAAATGAAAACATATTGCTTACAAATTCAAATTTGGAATATGGTTAATGTTTCCATTTTTACTTTGAAGACACAATTTCATATGGAGAAGAATTTATTGTTGAAACGATATTTATGGATGTGGAAAAAATATAAGGTGAAAATGAGGTACATTACAAATATATCTCATCAAATAAATATGACTTCATATAAAATGTTGGCAGAACCATGAATTTGGCTCTATATTTTTGTTCATAATTTGAAAACTTAGTTGAGCAGACTTACAATTCTAATGATAGTGTTGTTAAGTGCATCTAACCATTCATGAAAAATATGCAAATCCTCTCTTCTTGTATTCAAGCTAGCCTAGCCATCTTGTAGACGCACGGGTTACCGAAATTTCTCATAACATAAACCTTCTCTCCTTTACCAAAGAATATTTTATCTACTACTCATCAACCACTGAGCATATTTCTGATACCATGGTCCCCATGGAAATGTTTTACAAATCCCATAGTCAGATGCTTTATTGGTTTTTGTAATTTGTAATACATATTTATCTTTACATCATGATAGAAACTAATGCATATTTATTTGACTTTGGAATCTATAATTGGAATTTTATTGGTGTGAACACCTCATATATTGTTGTGGTATGTGACTAAATCTCTGATATAGTTATAACCATTTGATCATAATATTTATTTAATAACCAGCAACATAAAATTTCCATAGTGAGTAATAAACGGGTAATAGTGTAAAACCAAATTAAAAACAAATTACTTCCCTTATATTCACAAATAGGAGAGAATAATTTGATATTCTCATGAAATTAAAAGTTGCATAATAATAAAGTGAATTGTGTAGAAAATTATTTTGACAAAGCTAAATGATGACATTAGCTAGTTATCTAGAAGACACTTTGTTGGGAGAATGTGATTCAAAGCTCAAACTCACCATAGTGGGCTTATCCCATCACCCCACATGGATATGATCAGGAACATAATTATCCACTAAGGGGATAGATAATGTTTGGGCCAACTGGCCTTGTTTTGACTTGAGAGGTTGTCTGTGGGTTCATTCCAATTTAGCGAGATTCATATTTAACTACAATCATTCTTTTGTAACTAATGTCACCCATGTCACTTGATTGTTCGTAGTTGTATGATTTCGACTATTATAATGGTACATTGAGAATTCTTGGGAATTACAAAAAATATCTTCATTAATTATTGAATACTATTAATTCTATAGCCTCTTCTCTCCCATTAATAATGAATGATTCTCTAGAGTCATAATCTTCAGAGTATGTTTCCTATTGTGCTGATGGAAAAATAGTTGTTTACGGTTTTTCCAATGCAGGACGTTCATAAAATGAATCTCAATTATAAAATATGGAATGTGGGTGTTGTTGTAATGAGTTTCCACTTGAAAATATGGTATAGTGTAGAGACTGCCATCAATTTTATTTTGGATGTGTACGACGACAGATAGAGGAAATAATTAATTGAAATTATAAAGAAACAGGCTCTTTGCATTGAATGAATACTCATGGATGCATAGAGCCAATTCCTTTGTCTAATATTCACAAGGCTCTTCTAAATGATTTCATTGAAAGATATGAATTAAGCCTGTAGGTTTTAACCCCGTACAGAAATTACCTACATATGAATTATAAAACACAGAAAATAAACAACGCGAGAGCATAACACATATACACAGATATTTTCCCCTCGATCCCAAAACCGAGATTACTAGCTTGATATTTCAATATGTTCCTTTCAATGTTACAATACATATTTATACATGCCGAAGCATCCAATACCATAGACCAAAAACCATCTCGTCCAAAACCATGGTCCAAAAACCATCGCATCCAATAAACATGTGCGAAAATCATGCACAAAATCATAGGTGGGTCTGCCCAACCTAACATAGGGTCCAAAATTAGAATTTTTAGGGCACTTCCCTAGACCCCATAAAGTGGGGTTACAGGTACCCGTCAAACCCCATATGCCCTCCTTCCGTCTAACCCCCGCATAACTACATCGACTAGTCATGGAAGAATATAACACAACCCAACATTATCCCACTTGTTGTTTTCTTTTCACAGGGGTCCACAAGAGAGCTTAGTCATTTTTCCAACCCTCAAAATGTCCATTTTCTCTCTACACCAAGAAAACTTCTCAGAGCTCAAAGATTTTGTCAATGCATCTGCAACATTCCTCAAAGTGTCCACCTTTACCAACAACACCTTTTTGTCTTCTATCATATCCCTCAAAAAGTGGTACTGAACATCAATGTGCTTTGTCTTTCAATGATATGCAGGGTTCTTTGCCAAGAAAATTACACTTTGGCTGTCATAGTCTATCCTTATAGATTCCTGTACTAACCCCATCCTTGAACA
>APFE030871244.1:0-45589 GCA_000404065.3 Pinus taeda | reverse complement strand
AGAGGAAGTATGTCGGGACAATACTGCAGAGGTTTAATATGCAGGATAGTAAACCGGTGAAGGTTCCTATTCCTATAGGTGTGAGGTTATCTGCTGAACAGTGTCCCAAGACACAAGAAGAGGAAGAGGACATGTCCCGTGTTCCATATGCAAGTGCTATCGGTAGCTTGAATAATGCTATGGTCTCTACTAGACCAGACATTGCACATGCAGTGGGAGTATTGAGCAGGTTTATGTCAAAACTAGGGAAGGAGCACTGGATAGCAGTGAAGTGGGTTTTTAGGTATTTGCATGGCACTAGTGATTATGGTTTGTGCTACCAAGGAAGACCAGGATTGGACAGAGTGTCGGATATTCGTGGCTTTGTTTATGCAGACTGGGCTGGAGATCTAGATCAGAGAAGCTCTACAAGTGGGTATGTGTTTAACCTATTTGGAGGTGCAGCTAGTTGGATGAGTAAGAAACAATATGTAGTGGCACTATCAAGTACAAAGGCAGAATACATGGCAGCCACTCATGCAAGCAAGGAAGTCATTTGGTTGCAGAGATTTTGTTCAAGTATGGGGTTAGTATAGGGAGATATAAGGATAGACTGTGATAGCCAAAGTGCAATTTTCTTGGCAAATAACCCTACTTATCATTCAAAGAAAAAGCACATTGATGTTCAGTATCACTTTGTGAGGGATATGATAGAAGATAAAAGGGTGTTGCTAGTAAAGGTGGACACTTTGAAGAATACTGCAGATGCATTGACAAAATCTATGAGCTCTAAGAAGTTCTCTTGGTGTAGAGAAACAATGGGCGTTTCAAGGCTGGAAAAATGACTAAGCTCTCTTGTGGCACCCTATGGAAAGAAAACAACAAGTGGGAGATTATTGGGATGTGTTATATTCTTTCCACGACTAACCTACATACTGCACTGTGGGGTTAGAGGGGGGGCAGAGCCCCGCCTTTGTTGCGTAGATTGCGCAACGGGGGGTAGCATCCCTCCCTGTTCGGGGGATTTGAGGGGGGCAGGTAGCCCCCCTGCACGGGGTCTGAGGCAGTGTCCCGGGAAATTTTTTTTGGGACCCTATATTAGGTTGGGCGAACCTACCTATGGTTTTCAGTCCATGGTTTTGGACGCGATGGTTTTTCGGTCCATGGTATTGGATGCTTCGACATGTATAAATATGTATTGTAACATTAAAAGGAACATAATGAAAAATCAAGCTGGTGGTCCCGATTTTGGAATCCAGGGGAAAATCTCTGTGCATATTTATTTTATGTGTTATGCTCTCCCATCGTTTATTTTCTTTGTTTTAGAATTCGTATGCAGGTAATTTCTGTACAGGGTTAAAACCTACACCAGGTTGGCTCCATTATCTTTTTCTTATCTGTTACACATAGAAAAAATCATTGAATTGATTTAATTTTGTTTCTAGGGTAGGTGCCAAACCTAGAGGGCTAGCATTCTTTAGGAATACTAGTTCTCCGAGAAACGAATTGCTGAATCTGCTAGGGAAGAATAGGCGTTTGTTTGTTTTTATTGTTTGTTTAATAAACTATAGACAGAGTTTGAAGTCAGCCAGGTAGCCTTCGAACAGCTCTTGCTCTGTATTTGCATAGTATATGAATGCTGCTTCAGTCGATCTATGGTTTAGTTTATGAACTAAACATTTGACTTGCAAGCACATCTATATTCCCTTTTGGTAGCTTAATAACCTCTCAAGAGACTCCATCATACTTTGCTCATGATTTTTCATCAAAACCCACCTTAGCTAATTGAAAACAACTCCACATTTGAGCCAAAATCCATCTCAGTTTATATGAAACCTAGGTGCGATGATTGACTGAACTCTTTTTCCATCTACAAATTTAGGGTTTTTGACCTTGTTTTCAGATTTGTTTGGTTGTTTTGTTGCAAATGAACAGTGCCTCATTACTAAAACTCACTTGCATCACTTATATCAACCTCAATTACATTAGGATTAGTGAATGTTATTTTTGTATTTGTTCCACATTTACAATATTTTGTCGAAAATTTGTTTAAATTGATTTTTCGCTTTGGTACAAAAAGTGTTGTAATTGTCATTTTGTGTCGAAAAGAGAAGTGTCGTAAATTCTTCCCTCCCTTGATAATCGATTAAACTTTTCTTCATGTATCTGGTTTTATTTGTTTATATTCGAAGTGTCGAAAGAATTTTTATTTCAAAATTGAAAGTGTCATTTACAATCTTCCTTTCTCTTTTCAAGAAAAAATTGTCGAAAATGTCATTTTGAGTGAAATATTTCAGAACTTTACTGCATTTAGTTTTCCTTTTTGGTTTTTTTTTTCATATTAAGGAAAGTGAAAAAAATACATGCATTTGCATTTAGAATTTTTTTATTTGTGTGGAAAAATATGATTTAGGGGAATGCACTAGTGTGTGATCTTTGTTATTTTATTAAAAGCATTGTTATCTTCTTTCCCTAGTAGCTAGGATTTTCGTTGCTCAAATAAACAAAGATTGTTTATCATTATAGATTGCATCTTAGGAATTTCAGATCATCATTACACGGTGAACCATTGAAAGGAAAATGATGAACAAGATGAACTTTAAAATGAATTTCAATGAACCTAACAATGCTTTGAAACTTAATGGAACATATCTAGAGGTCTAGGCTAGTGACGTGTTCCATCGTCATTAAAACTAGTGGCTATCATTTTCATTGAAGGTTGGGTGATTCCTCCTCCTTGATATGACAAGTTCTAGCATGGAATTGTGCTCCTTGTATTGTCATGTATATATTGGGAGACCACAATAGGCTTAAATCCTTTATCCATAGGAAACTGAGTCTGTCGCCTTATTGATCGCAATGCACTGAACACAACATTTGGGAAGATTGACTTTCGTGCATAAGTCCTTAGTAATTTATTTTTAATTTATCACCAAGGTGTATATTTTAGTTTTATGATTGATTTAGTAATCCCTGTTAGGGCCTAAATCTACCTCAGGCTTGAAAAAAGTAGGTCTAGGGTAACATCAAACCATGCTTAACCTAGTAGCTAGTCCTTCTAGGTCGGGAGAGGGCTCTCTCCTTGTCAATCTCAAAGAAAATATGCCAAGTAAGGCTTGAGATGATTGTTATTAATGCTAATTTTAGGCTAGGTATATGCTCAAAGTATTTTGATTGATTTTAATGGTTGGTTGTTGAATCAGATGAGTAAGATAGTTTTGGGTCGGGGAAATGAACACAAATTTGCAGAGATTTCTGTCGGGAGAGGTAGGCAAGTGTTTTAGCACTTTGCAATGAGTCTAATGGTGAGTCTAAAGATTGGTGAGGAGCTGGAGAGGGAATGAAAAATTCATGAGTCCTCTTCAAACAATAGAAAGCATATAAAACTAAATAAACCCCAAGGCAGAGCACTAAAACATCAGTGAATTCTACCTTTTACACATGATTCGTTTAGCTATGAAGAATAAAAGATATGATGGCACACACAAACATAAGATCACTAAATAACTAAGAAGGAAACTATGCTAATTCACATTCCCACAAGAATCCCACAAAATGCTGCAAAACCTTGGTTTATTTCCTTGCCAAACCGAGAAGTTTATTTCCTTGGTTTATTTCCTTGCTCAATGCATCCACAAGAGTCCAACCTTTACAAATGACTTAAAAACACATGATATAGACCTCCAAACCACCTTTTCTATCCATCAGGGGTCGAATCCATGAGAAGATGAGTGGTTTCAACCATACCTAAACTAGGAACACAAAAATAGGCAGTGGAACAAGTTGCCTCTAAAACCTAGGAAATTGATTCATTCAACTCTAAACCACCTACAACTGATGTATCTACCTTATCAAGTCAATTTTTATCATTTTTACATCATAGTAAATCAATTTACATCATGTCACATCATGAATTTAACCATAAGAGATAAAAGGCCAGACTAGAAGAAAACGAGGCGAAAAACAGAGTTTTTGAGCAAAATTGGGACTTTTACATTATGTGTGTAGCGCCATTTTTCTATGCATAGCGCTTTTTCCAAGCTATTTTTGGAGGGCTTACCGAGGTCCACATTAGGTGCAGGATAGCTTGTTGGAAAGATTGGTGAGTCTAGTTTCTGTAAAAATTTGAATTTTCGGATTTGGAGTCCATTGTCACCTCCAAAATTGCAATCCCCCAACACTACTTCCTATGTGGCAAAAAAGTGGCAGAGAGGGCATTTTTTGGGTGTTTTTTGCCCTTTTGGAGGTCCAAAACTTGTCAAATTTTCTTAGTAATTTCTAAGAATGCATACATTTTTATAAGGAATCCACAAATTCCAATTTTTCTTCAAATGGAGGTCCCTATCAAGAGCGATCACCGGTGGCACTACGCACCTACCAGGAAAACCTGTTTTTTCTCTCAAAAATTCAAAAATGTCAAAAAGTTCACCAAATTTCTTGAAATTTTGAATGAGTGACCTATGTCAAGTGCTATACTGGGCTAATGAATCTTAACTAATATTTTGAGCTTATATTTCTCTTTCTTTCTCCTCAAAGTCTTTCTTAACTTGGCCTTTAAGCTTCTTATCCTTGTTTTACAAATTGTGTTCTGGGCCAAATAGTGATAAGCAATGTGTCGCAACATCTTCTTCTCCTTATCTTTGTCCAACAGCTTTTCCAAATGAATTTTTTCCCTCTCTAACCATGATTCCCGGTCAGCCTCAATTTCTTGCTCTAGTGAAGTTAGCTTTACCTTCCTTCTTTTTGCTAATTGCTGGTTTTCCCTTATATTTTGCAGCTCCATGATTGTTTGTTTGTCCTCCAGTTTCTTGTTTTGTTGGTCAAGGTAATTAATGATCCATTTTATCCCTCTCAATGTTAAGTTATAGGGTTTCGATCTTAGCTTCCCTTTCCTTGATGATCTCATCCTTGACTGAGCCTAAATCAGTGTCCTCGTCCTCAATCAAAATGAAATCCTTGTCTTGGCCTTCAGAAGGCCCTTCATCATGCAATGGTTTCTTTCCTCTATTATGTGCCTACTCTGCTGTTGAAGAAGGCAAAGGCACTTTCACCCAGGGTGAATAGAACATTTTTCTGTTGTCTGGTGAAGGAAATGAGAGCCCTTCCACCCCAGGTGGAGATAATAGTCATTTGGTAGCTGCAAATAGTCTTCTTGTGCCCTTTTCATAAGTGACAAATACTGACACACTCGTAGTTTGAGTCTCATGAATGTCTAGCTGATTTGAAGGCCCTCCTTCCTCTTGAAACAATCACGGGGTCACCAAAGGGCTTTTGGAAACCTCATGTGAAATGAAAGTATCCCATAAAATATTCAACAAGCTCAGCTGATGCAAAACAACAATCCTGATGAGTGGAAAATGATAAAGGCTACTGAACTATTGAGGAATAAGTTTCCTTTACACCAATGTAGTCATCTTCTCAATATTTCTACATATGAAATAGGGAAGGTTCATCATCCTCACTTTGGTGAAATGCATCAATAATCTAACATGGTAAGTGTACAAGCGAGAAAACCTCCCTTCACAGGTGAAAATTTTTATAATGAGCTTCATTAGCAGAGCATAAGTGTCTTATAGGTATTTGAAAGGAAAGATGCTACTGATTTGCTTTTGATAACTAGCCTTCACATAAGGCTCATAATGCTCTTTGCCCACAAGCCGTCCTTTATTCCACTGTTCACCCACATTTGGAATACATGTTGCTGCAACTATGGTTTTAGGTGTCAAAGTGATAGAAACTTTTGCTAAGTTCATCTGGCCATTGTGAAGACGAAGGAAAAATAGCCTGACAAGTTCATGGTGGTATTTCACCCTCTCCACCATCTCACAAAACTGGTAGCAAGACTGATGTTTAAAAAATGTTACTGCAAGAGGGCAAGCTAGTAACTTTATGAGTGTGGTGGGCTCCTCCTGGATGTGTTTTCCTCCATTATGTGGTTTTCTTGGTGCATAAATATCTTGGGAGGAATCACTCATAGTTTCCTCATCCCTTTCATAAGATGAACCTATTTCCATATTTGCAAATGTAGAATGTAGAATGATGAGTATGAAGAGATTTTCTTAAGTATAGGTGACTACTATTTTCTTTCTTGGGACTAAAAGGGTTGACTGATAGTATAAGTGCAATGGAGGGTTTTGATGATAGGAGTAGGGTTTTTATGGAATGATAGGGTTTAGGAAAAGGGAATTAGGGTTTGAGGAATAGTGGGAATTTTGTATAGGGCTTAGGGTTTAGTGATGGGAGGTAAAGTGAGTGTCAATGGGAGAGGGAAAGGGGAATCAAATTAGGGAAATTTATTGCAGGGGGATGGGATGTGGGAAAATCATACAAGGGAGTGAAAACAACAAGAATAACAAAAACCCTAGGCAATTTTGACGACACAACTTTGAGGCAATTAGGGTTTCATTTTTTAAGCACTCACATCACCATCATGGATGACAAAATCTCTTTCTAGGGCAAATGGGAGGATATACTTGTAGATAGGTTGTTTGCAAATTTGGAGGCTTGGAAAACCGATGGAATGAGCTTTTGAGCTTACCTGATAGATGATCCGTGTCAACGCCTAGCTGCGTAGCACACATTGAAATTCCTTTGCAAATCATATGCCTAGTGCGTAGCGCCTGAAAAGAGCGTCGTGCCAGTGCCCAGGTGCATCGCACTGGTGAAAACTAGATGTTTTGCTGCAACTTCCACTTGTTTCTCATCAGTTGCGATTTTTCCTCTTTCTCTCTCTCTTTAGTGTAAATGGGGTCTTCTAACACAAAGGATCACTTTATATACATTTTGACTTTAATTTTTCATTTAGAAAAAACCCACTTTCCAAAGTTTCCTTTCACTTTGCTTTTAAAACCCTTGTTTTTGCAGTTTGGCTCTTTTTTGTCATTTGATGGACATGATGCTTGGATGTTTTTGTTTCTTTTGCAGTAGTTGGAGTGCTGGAGTTGGCAAGGTGACCAACGGCTGTAGCTGGAGCTTTATTACATATGAAAACATTAAAATTATATAAATTTGTAAAAACCCTTTATGAAGCAAATCATCAGTGAAATTTGTGATTTTACGAACTTATTAAACATCCTCATGTGCCTGCTGACCTCTTATTGAGCTTTTGAAGGCCATGGTAGCAAACCTTACACCTAATGAGACTTGAAAACCCTAAAATCACTTCTGGAAGTGTAATGCTAAAAAATGATTGTAAATGACCTGAACTTGTGAAAATAGGCCAGCAGGCAAAGACCATGAGGGAAATTTGATAACGAACCACTACCATCAGTTGATCCATGACCTAATGGAATGTAGCTGATCGGATGCAACACCTAAAATGCATGCAAAAAGAGAATTTGATCACTGATGGAGGGATGAAGATACCGAAACTAACAATCCCTCTGTCTAGATTTTCCAGAGTAGTCATTTTCATTCCTTTTTTACTCTTTAAAAGAAAAGGTCCATCTAAGCACTTGTCCTTTCATGTTCATTAAAAATCGAAAGAGACTAGAGTCATATTTAGCTTTTTCGCGACTCTTAAAAATTGAAAAAGCCATGTTGTGTCCAAGCGTCATTAAAATTAATTGAATTCGGAATAACATTCCTATTCCTTAGTTGATGTTAGGTTGAGACATATGGCAACAACTCTGGAGTCCACAGATCAAGGAATCCCTTTGATGGGAATCCTTGTCCTTTTCCTTCTTTCAGAAATATTGATGCTCCTAATATGGCTACATTGTCCCTTCCAGGATTTACCATTGCCCTGCTAGTATGGCTATTTTCAACCTTTGTCATTCAAAATGTCATGATTTATCCACAATCAAGTACACCTTCAATTGGACAAAATCAAGTTGATCCTGAAGTTGACCCTTTACGTTCTTCCTCATTTGTTTCTTCCTCCCCTTCTTCCTCTTTGCTTCGTGAAAGTATTGATAGTAGTAACTAGGTGGCTAAGAAGAAGAAGCCAATTTAGCAAGGGGGCAACCAAGCAACTATTGCTTTGAATGCAACATGTAATGAAAATCCGTCCATTAAGCTTCACAAACCCAAATATCCATGCATAATTTTTGTGGGAGACCATTTCCATCGAAATTGTCCTTACTTTCCTCGGATCTTGAAAGAATGGTCTTCCCGTTCACACCATCCCGTGTCATCAACCTCTGGAGACCATGTTGGTAACACACCATCAACTAGTGATAGTAAAGTTCATGGACAGAAGGGAAAGGTCAGCATTTCATGTTGGCTATGTGAAGGTAATCATTCCCTTCACCTTTGTCCCTTTTTCGATGAAGCCAAAAGAGTGTTGGATAACCATCCTGCTTCACCATAGAAACTTCCATTTGGTTACAAGAAACTCTCCCTAAATCCTTCACTAGTTGAAGAACCAACTGGCCAAAATCAACTGTCGGTCGAAACCACTCTCTCTGAAAGTGAATCCTATGAGTCTATACTTGATCAAAATCAACAGGTTGAGGTGATAGTTGACCCAATTTCACCTTCGGCTAATCGTAGCTTTCCCGAAGAGAGTTAAAATGATACCGTTCAAGTTCTTTTTGTTACATCGGATTCTAACGACCTTGGGGGTAATCTACTTGTTTCATCAAGACAGGACGAAAACCCCCCAGTTCTCGTAACTCAAGGGGTTAATTCTCCCATTTCTTTGGTACCCCCTCCAATTAGTCTAGTCACTTCCTTCTTATGTGCATTTATAGATTATAGTACAAGTTTGTAAAATGATTGTGTCTGGCACTATTATAGATGAAGGTGCATCAGTGAGTATCCTTTCCTCAACTGCTTGGAAAGCACTTGGTTCACCACTGCTTGTCACTGTTACACATAATCTATTAGACTTTAAGAGAGGAACCAATCGATTGTTAGGGATCCTTCCTATGTTACCTATCACTTTTGGAGGAAAGACCATTCATCTGAATGTGATGGTATTCCGAGGACCTTTAGACTACAATTTACTTCTTGGGTGTCACTATGTTTATAACATGGAAGCTATTGTTTCAACACTCTTACAAGTGATGTGTTTCCCACATGAAGGCAAGATTGTCACCATTGACTAGCTTTCGTTTCCCAGTACAAATATAGGTCCAAGTAAATCATTGTCCCTAAATGGTCCATTTATATCAATGGTATCATCCCCTCCATGGGTTAATTATGTGGCAACTTGTTCCATACCTACATCTGTTGGCAATCAATTCAATGAAGTTGTACACCATGCACTGGAGGCATTGGAACCATATTTCTCCTTCATGACCTCTTACAAGTTCTGATCGGGGAGTCAAAGGATAGGTCGTTTTCATGTGTCAACCTTTTAAAAAAATGAAACTAAGGATGTGAGAATAATTCCTTGTCTTGTGTGAAGCTCATTTAAAACAAAAGAATGAAACAAACACCCCTGGAGAAAAGTTCAAAGTCGAGTCTCTGATTAGATCTCGTAAAATCCCAGTCAATTCTTTCACTTGATCTCATAAAAGAACCTTTATCCCACACACCTGATATCCATGAGTAGTCTACTTAGGTGAATGTAATGAAGCTCGGGGGGCATGCACCTAGTGGAAAAATAAGTTTCCTTGTAGGTTATGTGAATCCATTCACATTTGTTTATCTAGATAAAGCCAAAGAGGTGTTGGATAACCATCCTGCTTCACCGCAGTGACTTCCATCTAGTTACAGGAGTCTCTCCTTTTCATCATGCTAGGGGCATGTAAACAAATTCAAGCATATTTTTCCATTTTAAGATTGTGTAAAAAGAAAACTGAAGCCAAGCATAGTTTGTTTGTTTCAAGCTTTTGTAAACATGAAACCGAATCCAAGCATAGTTCCCCATGGTTCAAGCTTGTCTAAAAATGAACCCATTTCCAATTTTTAACGCTTGTGATTTCCATTCTATTAGCTTTTTGAGCCTTGGTTGTTTTTATCTCATCACCACCATCTCTTTGGTTGATCATACACTTTCACTTTGTTGTTTTACTCGTTTTGAGGAATAGTTGCAATGAGTGGTCTTATTAGCCAGCCTCTTCACCTAAATCAACACGTTTTGAGAAGCTCCAACATCACTGGAATCAATTGCTACCCTAGACACCACTCGTTCCTCAAAATAGAGTCCTCTTCAAACCCTTTTTAGACTCGTTAATTATGAAAAGATTTTTGAGTGCTTGTCTTTTCAAGCTCGTTAAAGTATTGGAAATGTCATCCCTCCGGCATTATTTTATCCCTTTTCAGACCTAAGGGATTACTTTACGAAAAAGAACTTATAGGGTTTTATTTTTTTTCCTTTCCACACTATCTAAACATGAAAAGGACCAAGTTATCCTTGTTGTTAAACACATTAAAACAATAGCGCAAACTTGTCCATGTAGAGGAGACCAAGTTTCACTGTCGCTAGACTTGTTAAAACATTAAATAGCGACAGGTTTGCCTGAAGGCCGAATTATAAAATGAATATATGTTATCCTCCTCAATCTTGACAAAAATAAATAGGTATTGGTTAGCAATGACTGGGAAAAAAGGGAAAAAACTTGAAGAATTTATGCTAGCAAGTTGCTCTTGAACATGACACTTTCACTCCATCTCCATTATTGAGTTTGGTTGGGTTATTCCATTCATCTAGTCATCACACCATTGGTCTTTCATACCATCCATATTTTGGGGTTAACGCTACCAATTCATCTCAATGTCACCGACATGTTCAAGAGAAGTCATTCAATTGAGAAAACCACCATCCAGTTAACGTCTCATACATTGCAATACCTCCAACCTTCATTTTTTCATGACCACCATTCCTGAACCTTGTGTCGTCAGTTCGTTTTCATATCCACAAATCATTTTCTTCAGTTCGTTTCATAGATATGGGATACATAAAGGCCCTCCTATAATGAGTCACTTCTTTTCGACATTAGTTCATAACCAAGAAGTTTACTTACAAACAACCCTTTCAGTGCTTTGAAGCTTGCATACATCAATGGCAAGTTTCTCACTTCCAGGGATAGGTTGACATCAATGGCCTTCAAACAAAAGATTTTGCATGGTGTTCGACGTCAGATCATGTATTCACACCAAATGAATTGTAATGTAGTACCTTGAGGATCATTATCATTATCAGTGATTCCTCTCATGTCTGTTAACAACTCAGATCATTAGCTGGTAATCAAGCGATGTCTTTCCATGTTTGACTTCAGAAAATCTCTTCACATGGCTTTACTTGTACATCAAGCAAAGATTGAACGAGTTTGAATACCCCTAATCTAGTTTCATCCATTCAGGCTACAATATATTCAGGGATATAAAAACATCAAATGTACAAAGGCTCTACAATAGATGGCCATCCTAACCATGGATTGTGACTCTATATATGTAGAATCACGAGCCTGTATCTGCAGACGACTATCTGATCTATGTATATGAAATGAAATTTATAAAGCTGAGCATGGGAATGCCTTCCTCACCTAGATCATGAAAATTATATTATGATGATGTATTGTATTGTAACTTATGTAGGTCACCTTCTTGTTCAAAACTTTGGATCCTCATGATTAAGCATTTCACCCGACATGAAAGTTTATGACCTCATGCTTTAGGGGGAAACTGTTATAGACATATTTGGGCACATCAACCCCAAACTTATATTTCAATTTATTAGGGCTCATCAACCCCTAAAAGAGTTGTTTCATAGCCTAAAAGAACATAGTCACCTGAATACTTCATTCCCCAAAAGTTCCATCAAAGAAACCATCCAAAAATTGCCTAAATTAAACCATACTAACTGCTCCACTGGCAAAGTGTGATGCATATTGAGTGGTACACTACTAGGGTGTGATTCATACTGTTTAGACCTTCTATAGGGTGTGATGGGTGAGGATGGAAAAATTCCCCTGACATTTTTCAGTTGATTTCTCATGGAATCTTCTACAAAATTCCCTTGTGCCACTTGCCTCTCTGAATTCACCCAAGGATGAATAAGGGATCCAGGAAAATATCCAATCCCTTCTCTTGTGGAACCCATTGTAACAAGTGGAATGACACTAATAAAACCCCATGGATGACTCACACCCTTGCAAACATCTATAAATGGAACCCTCATCCAAGAAATCTAGAGGCTAGAATATAGTGAATTGCAAGGAAGTGCTGATAGTTTGTAATTGGGTATAGAGCATTGCATTTTTGGAGTGATATTTCTATTTCATGAGTTGAAGAGGGATTGAAGCTGGGAGGATGATGCTGGATCAGACAACTGGGTCATAATTCTCCCTTCTATTAATAAATCTCTTCAAGTTTTCTTCCATATGATTGTGCAATTGTGAATGTTATCATTTGTGAATGCTATCATTTTTTCATTATATATCTCATTCTGTAATTTTTGTTGTTGTACTTGTGCAAGTACTCTCCAAGCATGTTAGGTATGGGGAGGAGTTGCAGGATCTATCAAAAGGGAGAGAGATCAAGCAAGGGATTAAGAGGAAGTTCCAGGTTGGTTCCATTGTCTTTCTCTTATCTGTTACACATAAAAGAAATCATTGAATTGCTTTAAACTGTTGTTTCTAGGGTAGCTGCCAAACCTAGAGGGCTAACATTCTTTAGGAATACTAGTTTAACTAGAAACAGGGAGGAATATCACAATTTTGATTGCATGGGGACATGCAATGATTTTGAAATGGGGGTATGTTGAGCCTAAAAACTGCCCTTTTCCTAGCAACTCTTCTCATCCCTTTTCTTTGATTTGCCATGAAGAAATGCATTCCTATCATCAATAACCAATATATATTTCCTTAAGGAGGACATTTAGTTATTTACATGTTATGATTTTATGTTCTGCTATTTGAAAAAATTTTGTCTTCTACCTATGGAACACAACCTATTCTGTACCTAATCTGCTACTCTGCAGCTACTTCCATGCTTTAACAGGTTCTCGGTTTCAGAAGGAGAAACTAACTACATGGGCAGGTTGGAAATTATCATTTGATGGACCGTGTCCTATTCACCTAGCCTAGGTTGACAAGGAATATGGTACAAGACGGTCAATGGAGAAGTCAAACGTAAAGACCAAAGGCAACAAGACTTTGTTTCGTGGATAATTAACATGTTTCATAGTCATGGGAAGCGTTATTCGAAATAACTTCCTCAACCCATGGACTCCGACAACCATCATCTTGGATTTACGCCTCCAGTAGTCGAGGAAGAAAATTTTGTGTGCATGTCTTCTACATGTTTTTGGTTGTAGCATATTTTTCTCCAAAAATAGTTGCATAATTTTCTTATAAATACCTGTGTAAAGAATTCGGAAGGAGTTCGAATTTCCTCATGTATTAAGCTCAGACTTACTATTCTATAATTTTGAAAAACTCATTTTCCTATTTTAATATGAAGACCACATGTTTTATGGATATATGAAGGAGTTTCTTGGAGATTGAATAAGCATGCATCACCTAATCAGTTGCAGAGGGCCCCTGCACTGACTGAGCTTTTATTTCATTTAATTTTATCTTCTCTAGCTAAAATGTAAATTCATCATTTCCTGTCATAGTGTTCATAATCATTTTCATACTAACCTTGTTTGTAATGCAACCCTTATAATTTTCTTACTAATGCATAATAGCTTCTTTCAATACAGAATAACTTCTTTTTGTTTAATTTCTTTCTAGTTTTTATCAGTAGTTAGAAGTGGAAATTCAGTAGTGGAATGTAGTTTGTTTCATTTACTGTTTCACTAGTCTTTAAGTTTTCAATTAGACTGATTAGTGCCATTACTAGTCTTGCCATTTTATTACTAGTTTATTGACTCATGGTGTTAATGAATGTTTCTGAAGAGCCATTCTAGTCGATAAATCATCTTAAACTATGTGGTTGAATACTTCATTCATGCAATGAGTCTTTTCTACATTTTTGCATTTATCTTCTCTTAGAATAATGAAGTACACAATTCCTCAAAATGTCATCATAGGAAGGCTTTTCTCCCAAAATTGAGAGGCAGAGTAACAAAGTACTTCATTTAGTTTTGTTTCCATAATAGATTAGACATTAGTTGCAATTTCACTTTCAGTTTTAGTATTTCATTTAGCTTTGTTTCCATAACAGATTAGACATTAGTTGCAATTTCACTTTCATTTTTAGTTTTTCATTTTGTTTTGTTTCTATAATTTATTAGAGTAGTTGCAATTTTACTTTTTACTTTTTTAGTTCATGATTTGGAAATAATGATAAGAGAAGAAATAGAAACTCTGTTTTCATTTCTTGATTAAACATTGCTACCAAATCATACTTAAGATCTTTTAATCCTCATTTCTTTAGGTTCTTAGCAGTCTTTACAGAAGTTAGATTTATGATTTTTGTTATTTATATTAGGGATAAAAGACCAAAAACCCCCAAAACAACGTAAAACACAAAAAGATGAAGTAAGAATGGTCAGCTAGCACAAAAAATGCACTAGACTTAATCAATTTATGATACCCTGATTGATAATTATGTAGAGCAATTTGGGACACTAAATTGACTAAACAATAACCAACATTGTTGAACTGTTGAAGCTTAACTGAAATTATGATGACACTGAACACTGGTGATGACACTTGAACGCCTGTGCAATTGAATCAATGAAATCGCCATGGATCATTCCTCTCCACTTGAAATCTTTTGGACCAAAAAGGTTTGACTAAATAGTTAGTCGATGAGGGTATAAATCCCTCTCTCTTAACCTCACGATGTACAAATACATTCAATCAACCACTTACAAGTGATGACCCTGATGATGCTGACCATGGCACCTTTTGATTCAGTGACCTATTTCATCCATCTGTAGTATGAACAACTTGCAACAATGGGAAAACAACATGTTATTAACATGGCAATTGAATTCTTTCCATGAAGAACCATGAGTTAGTGATTCAAAGTCTTTGAAAATAGTCTTTACTAAATGTTTTTTAATACCATCAACATGTATAGACAATCTATTTTGAGGAATGAAAAATATTCTCAAAGATACTTTTTCCAACAAACCAACTAATTGACTTATCATACTTTCGTGATTCCTGTTTACTAAGTGAACTTGCTGCATTGAACCTATCCAACTATAAGGTGAAATTTGATGCAACTTAGTTTGATTTTGAAAGTATTGATTTAGCTATTGATTTGTTTCAATCACTTTTGGTTCATTTATTACATGATGTTTCCATTTCTTAGCACATTCCCCTGATGAATAAGTTCCCATTAAACACTTTGACACTTCTTTAGAAAAAGCTTTGATATGAAAACAAATACATTTCCTCTCCACTTGAAAAGAGGTTTCCAAACTGTTTGATACATGACATGGTGACACAATATAAGAGAAATCAAACAATGATTTTCCCCAATACTAACTTGTATCCCTGGAACTATTAAGTTACAAACTTAAACTAAATTGATTCATTTTGACATCAGGAAGAGGTGATTTAGGCACAAATTATAATTCATGTTGTGATCCCTGCTTATGGATAAGATGTTTCCTTTTACATAGAAATAAAAAAGTTTATATCTCTTTAAACAAACCATCTTTAAGCTGAGTTTCATAACTTAAACAAGAATCATGTTGATCCTTTACACACATGATTACAAACCTCTTTTTTGAACTTATTAATCACTTCATCTGATTAACATTAATTGAATTCCAGTGATTTTTAATTTGATGTGACCCAATAATAAATTCAACCTCATCTTTATTAAGGTGATATTTATGTTCTCTCTTGTAAAATATTGCATCTCGATCGTAAATATAAGGACTTTCTAAGACAACTCCACATATGTCTACTAGAACCACATCTAATTCCACTTCATCAATGTAGTTAGCTGTTATGGAAAATTTTAATCCACACTATTTGGTGACTTTAATTTGAGTTGATCTATTTAGCCATCCTAATGGGTAAGGTCTTGGATGATTTTGTGTTTCCAAACAAAAAATTTTAACAAAATATTCAAAGATTAAATTTTCATGTGATCCATTGTCAAACATTATATCTATCACTGTGTGCTTAGAAGTTATCCTTATGTTAAACAATTCAACTCTTTTATCCTCATGTGAAGGATTTATTTTTGAATATGATGTAATAGTTTTCAAACTTGAACTAGTTTCAGAAGTTTTAGTGATGTACCTTTACATCTTGACATTCTAGGAGGTGGAGAAAGATGCTGAAGAACATAAACTATATCAAAATACCAAGGTGATTTGAGAAACATTTTTGATTCTTGAATGAGTGAGCCACCATCTTTATCCTCTGACATTACTGTAGTGAGATTTATGTCTAGAGCATGCAAATTTGATTCAGGCATCAGTTTTTCCAAGCCTTGTCCTTTGATTTGTTTGGTAGGCTTAATCTCAAGATCATACTCCAACATTGTTGCTATCCACTTACCTCTTCTCCCCTCTGGATCAGTTTGCATGAGAACATCCTTGACGACTATGTTAGGAACATATGCTATAGTATGTGAATGCATAATGTATACTCTGAAATCCTTCAATGCTTTCATTAGAGCCAGTGATTTTTTTTCAATGATATTGTAACGGAAGGCAACATCTCGAATAGTCCTACTGAAAAAGGAAATGGGCTGCTCCACCTAACCCTCTTTTGCATCAACATTGCAACCATGGTGTGCTCGGATGAAAATGAAAGTATAATAAAATCATGAGCATAATGAGGACTGATCAAGGCTGGGGCTGTGGTCAAAGTAAACTTTACCAACTTGAATGATTTCATGGCATCCTCAGTCCATTTAACAGTGCTATCCTTTTTCAAGATACTAGTTATTTCACGTAAATGCTCAGCCAAATATGCTATAAATCCGCGTAAGAAATTCATCTTACCAATGAAAACATGAATCTCCTTTTTGTTGCGTGGAAAGTCTATATGCTAGATTGCCTCCACCCTTGAAGGATCAATGAGAATACCATCTTTAGAAATTATATGACCAATTAGCTTACCCTCTTCCATGGCAAAAAGAATCTTTTTCAAATTTAGAGGAATCCCAAACTTCCTACATTTCTGAAAGGCAACCCTTAAGTGGTGAAAATTCTCATCATTAGAACCAAAAAATACCATCAGATCATCTAAATAAGCTACCAAGAAAACATCCTTCTCATTAGAAAAATCTATTTCCATCGCCCGCTAAAAAGTGGCTCCAACATTCTTCAACCCAAATGGCATTTTGGCATACTAAAAAGTTCCCCATGGTGTTGTGAAGGCAGTTTTGTCTTGGTCTCTTTCATTCACCAAGATCTGATTATAGCTTGAGTAGCCATCTAGTAGTGATATCCATGATGCTCCAACTACTCTTTGCAGAATATGTTCCATCTTAGGAAGAGGGTAATTATCCTTTAAGGACACTTTGTTGAGGTTTTGGAAATCTATGCACAACCTTATTTCTCCAGTCTTCTTTCATACCGGGACCAAATTTGAAATCCAATCAGAAAATCTAATTGGAACAATGATGCTAGCTTTAAACAATCTATTTACCTCTTTCTCGATAGATGGAAATAGGTTTGGATTGATTCTTCTCAACTTTTTCCTAAAAGGTTTTTTATCTGGCTTGATAGGAATAGTATGCTGAATGATATCCTTGTCATACACTTTCAAATCTGAATAATCCCATGCAAAAACATTAGAAAATTTGGAAAGTAATCTAACATACTTAGCCTTTACTTCGGGAGACAATACTTTTGATAACTTTATAATATTGGTCTGGTCAACTATTCCAAGATTTACATCTTCAACTCCTTTTTCTGTAGGAACCAATGTTAGTTTTCTTGTCTCATCCTCATCAAAAAGCTCCTCTAAAGGTATGAGACCTCTAGGAATAATATTATCCTTCAGCTGTAAAACCTCCATCTGATTTACCTCAATATCTTGTTCATCAGAATCACAAACATCATCAATGAAAGCATTCTTAAACTTTCCTACATTCTGCAAAGAGGCATCAATTTCATTATCATCCCAAAAAACTTTCTAACACCTCAAATTATCAGGAACAGCAGGTGTATGTTTGACATGAATTTCAAATTTGTTGGTAGGATTCATTAGAATATTCAAATTGGTGGCTACAGTAGCGAGTGAATCTGTGATGACGTTTTGAGTCCGAGGTACTGCTATCAAGGTATATTCTGGAAACATCCTCAAAATATCTAGAAATTCATTTCTGTAGGCTCTCATCCGCAGATGTTTTTCTTGATAATCTCCTTTTACTTCTTTAATCACTAGCTCTAAATCACCATAAACAGAAATCATTTTCGCATCTAGTTTCTTCAAAATTTTAAGACCTGTAATCAAAGCCTCATACACTGCTTCATTATTAGAGTAATCAAAACCTCACTTGTAGGAACATACTCTAACATTACTTGGGACTTTGGTAGGTTGGAAAGTAGCATTTTGAATCTAAATTCCAATACCAGCACCGTCCTTACCCACAGTGCCATCGAAGTCCAAGCTCCAAAGGCTGGCTTCATCTTCTAGATGCTGGAATTCTGTTTCTTTCTCAACCTTACCTTTACTGATTACTTCATTTGTCTTCTCTTCACTAACCTTTTGCTACTGTGTAGGTTGCTCAAAATAAATTGCTATTTTTTCTTTTTCTTGATTAAGAACTGCTCTTAAATACTTAGAAATTTCTGGTACATCATCTACTTCTACAAGCTAAATATCTACATCATTCAATCCACTATTAGAGTATAAAACAAAGGACTCTAAATCAGTATGTAAAACATTTATCAGATGATTCACATGCTTCTCTTTACTAGTGATCATATACTTCATTTTCTTTTCCTGGTACAACTTCCTCAATTGACCAAAAATAGGAATGGTAGCATAAGAGAAGTCAAGTTGTAAAGTGCCTTTGATTTTAGCACCACATGATCTAGATAAGAGCATACCAAATTGAGGCTGTATATTAGCAACTACCACATCCATCAAGACATTTTTGGCTGGGATTTGATCTAAAGAAACCACCAAATCTTTGATGAGACCAATGCAACAAACTCTATGAGAGTCAAAGGAGTAAAAATCATGATATTTGTGGGAGATATCCAGGCCCAAATTTTCCATAATGGCTTTGGGCATCAAATTGTGGGAAACTCTAGAATCTAACATAACATTATGGAGACTGTACTCATGCATTCTAAGACTCAGATAAAAGGGAGGGACTTCGCCATCTTCAAGCCAACCTTCTATAGCTGGACCAAAAATGAGTACAGGATGATCATCCTCGACATTCACCATGTCTGACAAAGGATCTATTTGCAATATTCTAGATACATGATGTTTATAATTACTATTCTTAACAAGCTCAATCAAAGGAATGGACACTTTTAATTTAGCAATTTCACTTTCTAAATTAAACGTTGAAAATTTTTCTACCTCTTTGACACCAATGTCCTTCTTATCAGCTTGCTCTTTCGTTGCACTATCTTTTTGTTGATTGTTCTTATCATTTCTAGTGATACTTGTTGATGGTACCTTGATGGGATTCAAATCAAGAAGCTCTTTCCCTTTCTTCTGAGTGTTTGAGGAATCATTCTTTGATTGCACATCCTTTCTTTCCTGAATGGGATTAACTGGTACATATCTACTCCTTAAAGAGTACTACCTCTATTGTGAAGTAAAAGCGTTCATATAACCATGGTGATAATTATCATATTCAGCCTCCAAAGCCACATGATTTGCTAAGATGTAATCCTCATCCCTTTGAATGTATGGAACTTCTATGTATTGTTCATCTTTGGTTAGAAATATAGGCATACCATCAGAAGCGAAAAAGTGATTTGTTTCAATTATCAGATCTTCCACATCTTCTTCTTCCATTCCTTGAACATAATTATGATGTAAGAGAGTTCGGATCTACTGTTGTTGCATTGGTTGCTCTCGTGATTTTTTTTCTCTTTGCTTGATTCATAATTGGGGCTCCTGGTGTCCTCTAAAATTTGGATTATCCTCTCCACTATTCGAATCAATGTATCCATATTTACATCTGAGGTAGATTCTTCTTCTTTCATGGTCACTCTTTTCACAGATCTCATTCTTTCTCTTTTGGCCAGCAAGTTCGCTTCTACAATCACAACATTCTTTTGCAGGTCTTCTAATGTGGTAGGATCACGTTCCCGCAACTAATATGCCATATCAGCATCGAAACCATCGAGAAACGTGATCAAATCCAATCCCTCCGGTGGTTTAATGTTGGCAGGAATAGCATTGTATACTACATTAAACCTCACACAATAGTCTTGCACACTCTCGCCGACATTTCTTTTGATGTTCTCGTACTCAGACAAAAGATGAAGTGGATTCTTCTTCACCTCCCATCGATCCAGGAACTACCTATAGAGGATTAGTAAAGTGGTGATAGAAGCTATTGGTAGAGCTCTGAACCGTTTCGAACTCCACCTCCAAAGCTTTGTACAAACAATCTCATCATCACATCTTCAATCTCTACTTCATGGAGGTAAAAGAAATCATTCATTTTATCTACATGTTATTGAGCTGTAATGGTTTAAGTGGCATCAAAGAAAGGTATTTTGGTTTGATAATCAGCGGGCATGGCACTAAGATTATGATGTAAAACAAGGGGTGCATACCAGCCAATCATAACTCGAGGTGGGGGAGGTGGATTTAAAGCAAGGATTAGGGTACTACAAGATGATGCAGTATATAATGGAGAAATGAGAGTAATATGTAATTGATGGGGAATGGTAGGTTGATAGGGAAGTGAAGGTACAAATGGAGGTGGGGAATGAACTTCATAGGTTGAAGTGAATAATGGTGAACTAAGGGTAGTGGACACTAGTTCAGAGAGCTCAGGGATCTTAGCAGTAGTAAGGGATGATTGAGGGGAATTTAGAATATACTCATCAATTGACTGGTTTTCCTTTTGGACTTCGAGATATGCGATAAACTCTAGATCTAGAACTATGTCATCAAGTACAATTTCAAACCTGGTTCTAAATAGGGAAAGGTCAAATGATACATCAAAGGGAAGGTCTTCTAAAAATAACCACTCATCTGGGCAGGAATCTACTTTTATTGAACGTGTTTGACTAACTGAACTTTCTTGTCTTTTGAGTCTTCTTGAAATTAGGTTGGTATTATCCACTACTAGGGTAGGGTTTGGACATCGATTAGCCCTAGTGTACTTTCTCAAAGCTAGTGTGCTCAAATTTCGAAGTTTTATATATTTCTTTACAACTTTCTAATTCAGCCTAGTGAATTCTAAAACTCATCATCCATAAGCCTAAGAATTCGAACGAAGGATATTACTGGGCTGATTACTCTTTCCTTCCTCACTATGGTCACCACTATGTTATCACCTGGATTGAACCTCAAGGTGAAGGAAGGCAATGGCAGGGTAACCACAAACTACACTTAGCCAGGAAGCTAGCCCTACTAGGCTAGGAGAGGGCTCCCTCCATAAGGATCTCAGCCAAGATGAATAGATCAAGAAAAGGATATTAGGCTAGGTATAGTAGCACAAAGTTTTGATTGGAGTTTGAAGGGGTTTTGCTAGATCAAGAGGAGCTGGATAGGTTAGGGCTAGGGAATTAGGTCAACATTGTAGGCTGTTCAATGGGGCAAGGTAGGCATAAGGTTTAGAACTCTAGGGTTTGATGGGTGAGGTGTTTAAGACTGGTGAGAGGCTAGGAATAGCATGTGATTATCATGGATCCTTCCCAAACTGTAGAAAACATATAATGGTAAATAGTTTCCCAAAGCAGAGCAGTGATGTAATGAATTATGCCTATCAACTTGAAACATTCACGTAGAAGCAATGAAATGATTAATGAAATAAAAAAAACATACTAACATATCATCACAAGAGAAGAAACTATACTAAAACTTCATACCACAAGGATCCCATAAAAATAGTTGCAATTCTTATTAATCTCCTGCTAAACTGCTACAAAATGAGATACAATCAAGGTTTGAGGATCTAATTGAGTCCAACCCTTTACAATGAGAAAGAAGAAGAAGATATAGGCTTTGTTTCAAACTCCTCCCATCCTCAGTGGTCGAATTCCTAAGATGAGGAGCTAATCTAACCAGCACTGAACAAGAAACAAGAATATAGGCATCTTAACAACTTGCCTCTAAAAGTGAAAAACTGATTCATTTGAGCTCAAATTGACTTTTAATGCAATGAATCTACCCTATACTACTAATTATCCATCGTATTTACATGAAAAGTCATAATTTACCATACTAAAATAACCTCCATGAGAGAAAATCCATGAACATAGTCAAAAAATGGAAAAATAGCCATACTGTGCAAAATTTGCTCTACGCGCAGCACTATTGGCCCAACGCGTAGTGCCACTTTCAGGTCCCTTTTGGAGGCCTTCTCGGAATTCACATTGAGCTCATGATATCTTATTTAAAATAAATTCAAGTATAGTTTCCAAAACACCAAGAATTTCTTCATTTTAAGCTTATTTGACCCCCAAAATTGGATTTTCCCAAGATTGCTTCTGTGTGTCCAAAAAGTGGCAGAAAGGTCATTTTTAGAGTGTTTTTGGACCTTTTGGTGGACTAGTTCTACCCCAAAAACTTAGAAAATCCATAAGGTGCATGTAATTATTGCTCTGAATCCAAAAATGAAATACATTTATCCATTGTATGCCCTTAGGAAAAGCGCAATGCCAGTGGCACTACATGTTGAGTCTCATTTTCTATGATTTAAAATTTCAAAATTTGCAAATGAGAAAAACTCTTCCAAACTTGACCAAAATTGGTGAGAAGCACCATCATCAAGTATCCTAATGAGCCAAGGAAGCTTTAGCAAGAAACCTAAGCCTATCCTCCTCCTTTTTTCCTTCTAGAGATTACCTTAGCCTAGTTTTCATCTTTTTTACCCTCATGTTGAAAATTTTATTTCGAGTCTTGTAATGGTAGGCCATGTGTCTGACAATATGATTATCCCTTTTGGCCTTCTGCAATAGCTTCTCTATGTGCAAATTGACCCTCTCAATCCGAGTCTCTCTATCATCCTCAATTTCCTTCTCAATAGTAGTCAAATTTACCTATGCCTCCTTGTCACCTTGTCCTTTTACCTTGAGAAGTTCCAGCTCCATGAGGACCTGCTTGTCACTCAAATGCTTGATCTCTTGTTCCAAATATGTGATGACATACTTGGCCCTCTCCAAATTGTCCATCAAATATTGGACTTGAGCCTCCTTTTCCTATATGATGATGTCCTTTATTGTTTCTTCATCCTGAGCCTCTAAGTCAATTATTTCCATGCCATGATGAGTATAATGCTGCTCTGGATCATCATGCTTTGTCAAATCAAAGTCCTTCTCTTTATCCTAATCATCAAAACTTTCCTCTGGCATATTTTCCTTCCCTCTGTGCAGTTGTTGCACCTGTACCTATTGTGTTGATGAAGAAGGCAAAGCCCCTTCCACATCCTATGGAGTAAGCATTTGCCTATGGGTTGATGAAGAAGGCAAGGTCCCTTCCACATCCCATGGAGCAAACACTTGTCTATCAGATACAAACAATTTCCTTGTACCCCTATGATATGTCATGTAAGCCCTGGGCACCTCAGTAGCTCTAGTCTCTTTGGCATCCTCATCTTTTTCACTTGAGCACTGCTAGAAGGCCCCCCTGATTCTTGAGACACTGGTGGAGGAATTTGGGCACCCCTGAAGATGATATGAGCAATAAATGTCTCCCAAAAGATGTTGAGGAGGCTAAGATGATGAAGCACAATCATCTTGATCAGGGAATAATGATAGAGATTTCTCATCTGCTGAGGGTATGGATTTTTCTGCACAAAATGGGCCATCTTCTCAATATTCGTGAACAAGAAATAAGGGAGGCTTAACATCCTCACCTTGGTAAAATGCATGAGAAGCCTGATGTGATAGGTGTATAGCTTGAAAAATATGCCCTCATAAGTGAAATATTTCATGATGATTTTCATCATGGGGGCATACTTGTCCTCAAGGAATCTAAAAGGAAAAAGTCTTTTCCCCTCATTTCTGTACCTGGGTTTGATATAAGGATCATAATAATGTTCATACCAAACTTGTGCCTCATACCATTTCTCCCCTACATTCGAAATCCTGCTTGCATCTACAATAATGAAAGGTGAAAATGTAAATGTCACCCCAGCAAGAGTCACCTTGTTGTCTTGAAGATGGGCTACAAAAAGTCTGGTGAGCTTAGGGTGATGTTAAAATCTCTCTACCTACTCACAAAACTCATTACACCCTAGATGTTTAAAAGAAGTGACAACTAACTGAGAGGCCTGCAATTCTCTAAGGTTTGATGGCTCTTCCCTAATAATCTTGCCTCCCTTGTGTGGTTTTCTCAGATGCGTAGGTCTATCTGTCAAACTCTCACTGCCTATGTTTTCCTCCTCCTCATAGTCTCGGTCTTCTCAATCCATGTTTGCAAGGTTTGAGGCTGTACACTCCAAGAAAAGGGATAAATGGGAATGATCAAGAGTGATTTAGGAGTGATCGGATGGGAGATGACCTTATGAGGTGTCTTGGTAGACTAGAAAAGCAAGGGAAGGATATGAATTATGAAATTGAGAGGGAGGGCTTAGTTTGTTTGAGATATTGTTGCTTGGGAAGAGTGATAAAGGGATGTGGATGTTATGGAATGATATAGGGAAAGAGTTTAGAGTTTTAGTGATAGGTGATAGGGGGAATAATTCTTGCTTAGGGTTTAGGCATAACCAAGGGAGAATTTAGGGTTTCACATTTGCCATGAGAAATTATGTTTAAAAGTTTGATTGCAAAACAACAATGTAGTATGGGAGGAAAATTTATTTGTATGAAGGAAGAGAGGGTGCCTTGGGAAGTTTTTATGAATTTTGAGGCCTTTCTCGTCCTTTTGCTCAATACACAGCACCAACTCACAGACACGCAGCACCACCTCTCAATGCACAACGTAGTGTAAATTTACAATGTGGAAATCCCCAGACGTGTAGTGTCGGGCCTAGACATGCAGCTCCAACATCTCAATGCGCAGTTCCATCCCTCCTGCCTAAAACACACAATGCCAGACTGTAGAAGCACAGCGTCACTTCACCACTGCTCCAAACGCATAGCGCCAACCTCCAGAAGCACAGTGCAACTTCTCCTTTGCCCAAAACTCACTCAACCTTTCCTCTTTTTCTCACTTTTTGATTCATTCTTTGCCAAATGATAATGATGAACTTGAAAATTAAATGTGAGGCCTTATATAGGAGTAATTTTTTGATTTTTCACTTGAAAACCCACTTTCTAATGTTTCTTGACCATTTTCAAAACTCTGTTTTTAATGCCTTTGCTTCTTTGTTTCCTTTCAGGTGGGTAATGCTCAACTTGAATTGATTTTTGCAGTGTTTCTTTGTCTTGCAACAAGGAGAGATTCTTTGGTGTAGTCAGGATCATTTATTACATAAAGTAACTTAAAATTACATAAGAATTACAAATTAACTCAGAATACTTTGTTTTCACCTCAAAAACATGTTTTTGAGGTGAAACTTACATTAGTTTAAAAGATAATTATATAGTGGCTATGACTTACTAGCCATCATCCTTAACTTATTTATCCACGTCATACCCTTGTTGCCCTTTATTTACACTTTTAAATCATGCACTTGACCTTGGTAATGAAACCCTAAGACCTAATGAAGCATGCCCTATGACCTAATGGAAGCATGATTGCAAATTGACCATGAAACCATAATTGAAGACAACATGAAGAAGGGTCATCAAGTATACTCTATGAGGCAGAAATTAGATTTTCTGAAGAGAAGACAACCACCAATGGATCAGTTTGACATGGCCTAATGAAATGATGTAATAATTTTCAGTATGAGTCCCCTAAAATGAAAATGCAAAGAGAAAATTTGATCCCTAATGGAAGTATGCAGATACTTACACTAACAAACTCATCCACCCAACCAAGTGGGGATATATCGATTGTTTATACATGATAGAAATATAGAAATTATTATGTCATCCATCCCATGCAAAGTGGGGATACAAATTACATCATATGTCCAATAGGACTCACTCGAATATAAACCATGACAGAAGAAGTCATATCACACCCTAGACCTTTACATGACTTTTTCAACAAATGATATAAGTATCCAAATCCATAACTGAACTCAGCAACCATGGTGCGAACAATGCAAAATGTGTGTGAAGGCTAATGCTCCCCCTGAACCTATGCTACCTGTGAATTGTCAACAAGTCATTCATCAAGGCACCTTTGTCAGTTAGATAAAAATCAATCAACAAAGCATATCATCAGATTGTAATCATAAATATCAGACAGAGTAGCCAATTCAAAGTCTGACCCACTATTTTTCTGTCAGAAAAACATATATGCTCCTTCAGCCATACAAACCCATGTGTATACGTGACTATACTTCATGAAACCTACATATAATAACCTTCCTCTGAAAATTGGATTTCACAACAGGATGATGCAACAACTACTCCCATCTTTTGTCTGAGATATCCAAATGTTTCTCTGGGAAGTAGTTAAGTGAAAATATCATCAAACTTTTCTTTGGAGGGAACATCTTCCAATTTAACCTTTTTTCAAGCACTTGTTCTCGTAGAAAATGGTACTTAATGTGTATGTGCTTGGTCTTGGAGTGCAAGATAGTATTTTTCAAAATACTGATGCACTTGTATTATCACATAGAATGGAGATGGGTGGAGTACATGTGATCTGAATGTCTAGCAATGTTTGCATCATCCAAAGTAGTTGTGTGAAACAAGATGCAACAACTACATATTCTGCTTCAGCTATAGATAAGACAATCAAACTTTGTTTCTTGCTAAACCACGACACTAATCGTGAAGCCATATAGAATGCACCTCCACTAATTCTCTTTTGATCATCAACATTTCCTGCCCAATCTTCATCTGTATATGGATGAATTGTAAGGTCTGTATCCTTAAGATACCATAGTCCAAAGTCCTGAGCTCCTTGAAGATATTTGAAAATTCTTTTGACTACCTGGAGGTGCGATTCCTTTGGAATTGCTTGGAACCTTCCAAAAATTCCTACTTCATGCATGATATCAGGTCTGGTACCTGCTAGATAAAGTAAACTTCCAATCATAAATCTGTAAGTTGGTTGCTTTACTGCTAGTGATTCATCGTTAGAACTAAAACTGCATCCTATTTCCATTGCAGTACATATTGGTTTAGAATCTTCCCTTCCATACTTCTTCATGATCTGCTTGAGATATTTGGTTTTTGAAAGAAAGATATCATATTTTGTTTGTTGTACTTGTAGACCAAGAAAATAAGTAACTTCAACAAGTAAGGACATTTCAAATTCTTGCTACATTACTAAAGAAAAATTCTGACTCATGGATTCTTCATTGCCACCAAAAATGATATCATCAACATAAACAACAATAATTAGCAGTTTATCATTTTCAGTCTTTGTGTATAAATTTCTATATGCAGAACCTTTTGTGAAACCTTGTTGTTGTATATATTTGTCAAGGCAGTAATACCAAGCCCTTGGAGCCCGCTTTAGACCATAGGGAGCCTTTTTGAGCTTGCATATGAGTTTTGCATCATTTCCAAGAATGAATCCTTCTGGATGTTCAATGTAAAATTCTTCTTCTAAATCTCCATTAAGAAAGACTAATTTTACATCCATTTTATATACTTTAAATTTTTGAAAACTAGAGAGATAAAGAAACAACCTTATGGCTTCATGTCTGGCAACAGGTGCAAAATTTTCTTCAAAATCTATACTTCCTTTTTTAGCATAACCTTTGCAAACAAGTCTTGCATTGTTTCTAATAACTTCTCCATTTCTATTCATCTTATTCTTGAATATCCATTTTGTTCCTATAAAATTTTTATCATGAGGTCTAGGAACTAACTCCCAAGTATCATTGTTTTCAATTTGGTCAAGTTCTTCATCCATGGCCTTGACCCAACATTCATCTTTGCAGGCTTCATTTACATTCTAAGGTTATATGGAGGATAATAATGATATATAACTTGAGGTCCCTGTAAGAGTTCTTCTTGTTTGTACTCCAGACCCTTTTTCTCCTAGAATTTGATATTTTGGATGATTCTTCTGAACATACCTAGATGAAGTATTTTCCCTATCTGTTGTATCTTCTTCTGGTGCTTCATTGCTTTCTTCTTCTATATCATTTTGATTCGAGGTGGGAAAGCATTCCCCATCTTTCTCATCGTCATATTCCTTTGTTGATTTCATTTGTTCCAGATTTCTGCATGCTTCATCAATTACAACATCAATGCTTTCAACAATTTTCCAAAGTCCTTTATTATAACATTTGTAACTTTTAATAACCAAGAAGAATTCCTTCGTCTTATATGGGATCAAACTTACCAAGTTTTTCATCCGTCCTTTTGATGAAACATTTGCTTCCAAAAACTCTAAAGTGTTTTACAGTAAGAGGCTTACCATACCAAAGTTCATATGGAGTTTTATTTATATTTACCAAAAATTTCGCTTTGTTAAGAATAGTCACTGTAGCAAATGCAGCTTCACCCCAGAAGGTTGCAGGAATTCCAAGTTCATCAAGCATAGCTTGAGCCATTTGTTGAACTATTCTGTTCATTCTTTCCACCACACCATTTTGCTCAGGAGTTCTCGCGATAGAGAATTGCCTTTTTATTCCATGTTGTTCACAAAAGTCAAAGAATTCATCTGATATGAATTCTCCCCCTTGATCAAATCTAAGACATTTGATTTTTCGATTTGATTCATTTTCAGCGATAGCTTTGAAGGATTTAAAGTTTTCAAATGCTTCATATTTATGCTTTAGTAGACCTATCCACCACATCCTAGAAAAATCATCAATAAATAAAAGAAAGTATTCTTTTACATGAGGTGACATTTTCTTTGTTGGACCACATAAATCAGTATGGATGAGTTCAAGAGGCTTACTTATTGATTCTTCTTTTTCACTGAAGTGAACTCTGGTTTGCTGACCGAATTGACCTGGTTTTCATATGGTGTTTTTTGGGATGCTGATATCTCGAAGATCACGAACTGCCTTAATCTTTTGTTTCATAGCCAATTTTCATCTATTTTTCTTAGATAGGATTGTTGTTTTCCGCCTTTGAGTATTTATAAATTATTTGGAGTTCTTGTACCTTTGATCACAATCTTTCTTGTATCAAGCTCACGAACCACACATCTGTTTGATTAAAACACAACTTCATTTACTTGATCACACATTTGACTGACACTCAACAAGTTATGCTTTAGACCATCTATATACATGACATTTCCATCTTTAACCTTTTCTTTCAATAAAACACAACCTTTACCTTTAATGATAGTTGGAGTGTCATTTCCAAATGAGACATTCTTTTCCTTTTCTAAAGCATTATATGAATGAAGTTTCTCTTTATCATCTGTCATGTGTTTGGAGCATCCATTGTCAACGTACCATACCATTGATTTTCTTGACCTTCTGCACAAAGTTATGCCACATATTTTTGATTAATATTGCTTCTTTCTCCATATCTTTGGATTTAATGATGTTTGCTCCTTTTGAGGTGTCGGTCAAAATTTCCTCCCGCATTCAAATTCTTCATAACCTTAGTTGTTATAAATCAAACATTCCATTTCATTTTCAGGAGGAGAAAAGTTATTATAGGAACTTTTCTTGATTCTTGTTACATCCCTTTGGTTTCATGCTTCTCTGGTCATGATGGTTTTGTAAGCAACACATTGAGTAGCCTTATGCCCAAAGTTATGACATGAAAAACATTTCCAATTGAAGAAATTTCTATGATTATATAATCTTTTGGCATTGTTTACGTGTTGCTTGAAGCTTCTACTGATATTCATCCTTGGAGTAAATTGAGTATGATTTACCTGATGAGTAATTTTAGGCCTTTTCTGATGATTAATATAATGTTGACTGGTATCTTCTGCATCAAGATAGCTTCTGGTGGAGGTTGACAACTTTTGTGATTGAGATGATTCTTTAGTATATCCAAGACCTGTCTTTATCAGAGGAGAATGCTGAACTTTGATGATTTCATTTAATGTTCCATATCCTTTAGCAAATCTAATATTAAGATATTTTGTCTTCTCAAGTTCTTTTCTTATACCCACGATTTCACATTCTAGATTTTCATTGTGTTTTTCTCTTTCAATGAGTTGGTGTGTCAATGTGTCTATGATCATATTCTTTTCTTATAAGAAAATTTTGAGTTTTTTTATTTCTTCAATAAATTCTTCCTCTTATAAGGCATCCAAAAAATTATCATTGTCATAATCCATGAGTAGTCTATAATCTTGTTCAGTTTCATATTCATCACTATTGGATAAACCATCATTATCTTCATGCATATAGTAACTCATTTTATTGACAACCTGTTTCTATTTCCTTTTGCACATTCCTTTCCCTTTTCATATTTATCTTTATGAGGACATTTGGCAGCATAATGGCCAACTCTATCACAAGAAAAGCATTTGAATGGTAACTTACCTCTGAATCTTCCAAAACCTCGTTGAAGCTTTTTGACAAAATTTACCTAAAATGTAACCTAGTTCATTGTCATATTCCCTCTCTTTTGCCTTTGCTGAAGCTTTGAAAGTAGCTTCTCTCATATCTAATGGACATCCTTTCCTCATTTCAAATGTAGTTAGGATTCCATCGAGTTGAGTCACAGTAATTGTTTGAAGATCCCGTTTTTCTTCTATGGCAGACATTTTTGAGTCAAATTTAGAAGACAAAGATCTCAAAATTTTCTCAACTAAAGTAGCTTCCTTTATCTCTTCATGTAGATTCTTCATAAAATTAACAATCTCACTATATGTAAAATGTAACTAGCAACACTCTCATCAATATGCATCTTAAGAGTTTCATACTGAAGTATGAGAGTTTAAAGCTTAGCATGTTTTACCGAAGAGTCTCCTTCGTAGCTCTGAATGATTTTGTCCTATATCTCTTTAGCTGTCTTGAGATGCATGACTTTGAAATTTAGATTCTGACATACTTCCTAATAATGTATTGATAGCTTTGGCATTGGTTTCGTATAGCTTCTTACCTACAGAGTCTGTAGTTGTTGTTGCTAGAAATTGATATCCTGCTTCCACAATTTCCCAAACATTGGCTCCGAGCGATTGAAGATAGGCTCTGGTTTTTATTTTCCAATATAACAAGTTTTTTCGCATTGAAGAGTGGTGGTTTCATAGATCCCACACCTTCGTGATTATTCTTCTTGAAAGATATTCCTTCAAGTGATCTAGCTTCTTCTGAAGGACCCGCTCTGATACCAATTGTTGGAAATAATACTGAGAGGCGGGGGAAGGGGCGGGTGAATCAATATTATCAGTTCAATAATTTTTCATTTCCCAAACAGATTTATATACAATACTTCTGTGAAGAGAACTAGTGTGTACACACTACTATTATTACAGAAACCAGCATATACCGACATAACTTATGATTTAATCAATTTATCATGTGTTTATATTTAATCAGTGCATCAGTAACTTGTTAAAGAGTGTAGTAAAAACATAATAAACAATCACTCATAAGAAACGCACATGAACACCAAGATTTAAGGTGCAAACCCAATGCGGGAGAAAAACCACTTGCTACTGTCATCTCTGTCTTATCTTAGTAATAAGAAAGTATGTTTACAATTTTGTACTTGTGCAGACTCATACCAATATGCAGGCATCCACCTACAGAAGGCTACAACCTTCTCTTGTTTTCCAGCTTCTATTGGAAGGTAGCGGCAACCCGCTAGCGCTTGTACTAGCCAATGTGTTTACTAGTATGTAGGCACCGGCCTACAAAAGGCTACGACTTTCTCTCTTCTTCGAGGGACCACGTTTCATAAATTTTTAGATTGGATTTTCCTGGCACACAACAATAAGCATGAATGCCTTATTTCATCAAATTTTCATATTAGACCCATCAAAACTTTCAAACTGAAACAACCAATAATCAGTTAATCAAAACAGTCATATCAATGTCACCAGAACATTATGTTGAACCTACAAACCTACATCATCATTTAGAATGAGCTGCAACCTCAAAGATCATGCACCAGAATGTATATGCTACTTTACTGAACCCGACCTGTGTGTATACGCTACTTCCTTTAATCAAACCTTCGTATACCTTCAAAACTACTTAAACATAAAACTTATTAATTAAGTCTGCACCAACCGACAATATACTGAAAATCTACTGTCGATTTACATAGCTTTACGCAGGTAGTAGCAGAGATCACTCTTCTCACTTATATAATCAATCAATCAGATATCAAAATCCTTATGCATTTAGTTTTACATTTAGATCTAAGAATACTTCATTGTGTTATCTCTCTCTCTCTCTCTCTCTCTCTCTCGATATATATATATATTATGTATATATATATATATATATATATATATATATATATATATATATATATATATATATATATATATATATATATATATATATATACATAATAATCAATGGGATGTCATTTTTTATCTTTAGGTGTTTCTCCGCACAACCCATGTAGAATAAAGGAGAAATTTGTTGTCTTCGATAAGTTTATTCCTTTAGATGGACTTGACAGATCATTTATGGAAAAGGAGCCTGTCAGAGTCTTCTTTGAATGTTTTTAGACTCTAAAAAATTGGAACTCCTGAGGAGTGAAATATCCAGGCTTGTAAAAACTACATGGAACAACAGAATCCTAGGGATTTGTTTAGTACATATTTATTCATTTCTGGCCTTAAGGAAATACTTACAGAAATAAAGCCCCTTGGAGTCTCCTTTGGGTGGTTCAGACTCTCTAAATATGACAACCTCCAGTAGTGGCTACCTTAGGCTCGTTAAATTTATTGAGTAGCCATATTTAGGGATCTGTTGGGTATATAATTATTCTTTTCCTCGATCAACAAAATACTTATCAAAAATAATTCACCCTAGAGATTTATTTTTGGTCATTTCAATCTCTCTAAATATTAAATCTATCAAGAAGTTATCATCCTTGGCCTGGTTAAAATCTATGGAATGGTGAGGAGTTTTACCATGTTCTGAAGGCAACATTCAACATATTTCATGATAGCACTCAAGTTGAAACTTTTAGATTTTTTGCTCCAAATTTTATCTACTTAGAAACTTTCTATACTCTAATATGTAAAAACTAAAGACTTCCATTGTGAATGTGTTTCGAGAACAACAGTTTTAGAGAACATTTTCTTTTTACAATTCATTTCCATAAGAATCGCTTCATTATTAGTGTATGGTTCTACTATAAACCATAGATGGTAGATCTCTAGAGCTCAGCACAATAAATCATTCTGATTTAGTAAGGTATGTTCTCCTAATTTGATTATATTTAATTTTGAATAGTTAAAATGTTGTCGAATGATATACAACATTGGTTCCCTAATCATTTCTACCCTTTGTTTCATAGCCAAGCCCTTACACTCTGTGTCTTATAATCATTACCTTATCCCTATCATCATTTCATAAAATACCCTCGTCAACCTTTTCTTCTCATGCCAAATCCTCCCTGTCATCCTAATCATTATCAAACAACTCCACTTAAACCACATCTGAATCGTGTTTATTATCACACCTTCAACCTTGTACTACCCTGCCGCCATGATAACCATTCCCATGGAGTCACGATGAGGGTGAAATCATCGACACAATGAGGGTGGAGTCATCAAAATGATTGGGGCAATTCTCATCAACATCAAGGCAACCATTTTTTTCATCAATCATAAGGGAATTCTATTCCTATCTCAGTTTTGCACACAAAGAGTTAAAAACTTTAGTTGGATTTAGAAATTGTGGTTTTACACAGGTGTGGGGGCCAATCGCCATGAGCCGACCTTTGGCCAATTTTTTCACAGCTCTAAGTATCAACAATGGAAAGGACTTCTTGAAGAGCATGGATGGTTGCCATTTTTAAGAAAATTTCAAGGATATAATGATAAAGTAGCCTTGGCATTTTCTCAGAACTTTGATGGAGAGCATGTTAAAGTTGGTAATTTAAATTTTAAGGTTACAAAGTTTTCCTTTAGCCACGCTATAGGGTTACCCATTGTGGTTGAGCCATTCGTCAAGGGTGGGAAATTACATATTCCAAATTATGCTTCATTCCTCAAGCGAGCCTATTAGTCAATCAACTAGACAAAAGGTATACCATGAAGTTGTATTGAAGAGAATTGGCACCCTTTGATAACCATATTGCAGCACTTTGTTACTTGTGAGGGAAGGTATTCTATAGTGTTTTTATATCATATTTTCCTGTTATCACATTTTGTGGAAGATAGTGAGATCGATATTCCACATTTCTTGAATTCAAGCTTGCATAAGATGTCGCAAGGGGTAAAATTAGTGAGAAGGAACCCTGAGGCAATCTTATATCACCATAGCCTTATTAAAATGATAGTTGTTTCTGATCTTACAAAGCGGCGAGGGTCTTGGAAAGACCTCCTGATTGAAAATTTTCCTGGGGAAGAGACTCAGTTCAAAGGTCAACAACAGTTGGTGGGACAATGACTTAACCATAGAAAAGATGCCTTGTCACATCATTCCAAAATGATGCTTAACCCTACAGATAACCCTGTCTCTCCTATTATTGAAGCCCCTCATGAATCAACACATTGTTCTAATACTATGGAAGAGGGGACATCTTCAAAATCCTTAAGGTTAAATAAGTAAAGTAACAAGCAAAGCATGAGTATTAAATACCGACCTAAGCCAGCTAATATTGTAGGGTTGAAAGGTGAAGAACCTACATCAAAATATCTTGAAGCTCATGTAAGGACCAAACCAAAGCCTAAGTGGAAGAAATCTCTAATTCCAGCCCAAGTGCCAGTAATGTCCAAGGCAGAGACTTCAATCCAAGGTTGTTGAAGAGCTAGAAGCATGAAAAATCTTAAGACTCCTAAAGTTATAAATTCTGAGCTTATTGATATTATTTCCTCTCCTGACTGAAATGGAAAGGAATTGCATTCTTCCCCTAAAGAAAGTCCTATCTTAGCATCTATAGCAAAAATCCCCTTTGACATTTCACAAGATATGGAAACACAATTCCCTATTCAGTTCTTGCCCAACAAGAATCCTAGTCAAAAGGTCTATAGAGAGGTTCAACAAGCTTCCTCGCGAGCAAAAGGTAATAGAAAAACATTAGGAGGTTGTGCCTTTCAAAAATCAACAACACCCATGAAAAATATGAATCTTCTAGTAGAAAAAAACCCGAGGATTCTTTTAGTAAAGCTGCTGAGAAATGTTGTTAAACTTTGCAAGAAAGAAAACAAGTATTGAGCCTTATTTCAGTATGTCAAAGAATTTAACCATCATATCAGAGATACTAATCTTCAGTTGTATTCCACGAATGATGAGCTGAAGTGCAAAAAACAAGCAGTTTCTACATTGTAAGATATCTAAGACAAAACCCACCAGAATCTAAGTGCTCAAGAGCTTTCTTTGTAGTTTAATAAGTGTTCTTATCCAATTAAGCATGTGTTAGATGTCTTGGTTAAGGTCGCTAGTCTTTGACCATAGTTTCTTTTGCTATTATGTCTGTACTATTTTTGGCATACTATGGCAACATGCATGAGCACATGCATTCAAATTAGCATGGGGGGATGTTGGTGCCTATTTTTGTTCCCAGTTTTCTACCTCTTATCCCTATTTTCACCATGTTTTTCCTATGAAAGTACTCCTACTACCTACCCTATGAACTACATCACTCCCTAAATACTACTCGTACATGAATAAGAGGTAAATGCACTTAACTCACATTGTTTTTATATTTGTGATTGAATTTAAGTGAATTTATTCATGGGTTTAGTTGGAATCTTGGTGACAAGGTTGATTGATCTGCATGAATGGAAGGGTGCCTCATCATCAAACAATTAATCCTTGACCAAGTTCGAGATATTATAGCTAGGTGGGCTCTTTCTTCTTGTTTTGACCACTGAAGTTTACACAACGCACTATGAGGACAAGCACGACGCTTACAAGATCGATTTTCTAGGTTAGGTGTGATAATTCCAAGGCCAAAGATTCTCCCAATCAGAATCAAAGGACAGGTCTCCATCTCTAAAAGTGATATAGGATATCATGGATTAATTTTCTAATCCTGAGGAGACCATGTCCCTTGATTCCTTTTTTATCCATGAATAGAGAGTAGTGGATATTAGCAAAGTAAACCTTGAATCATGCCAAGGGGCATTTTCTTGGCCATCCATGGAAGTTCCACCCTTGGGTTTCTAATATAGAAATTTATATTAAATTTTTTGACATAAATCCTCTTGTTGATGAGTGATGCAGGAGCAGGCGACTTAGAGAAAAGCCTGCAGTTTCTATGTTTTTTCCAGTTAAAAATATGTTTTTTTTTTTTTTTTTTTTTTTTTTTTTTTTTTTTTTTTCAGTTAAAAATAGAAAAAAATAAAATAAAACATGCTATCTTTTCTGTAAAAAATAGGAACAACATTGATAATAAAACTTGCTAAATTGTAAAAGCCATTATGTAAAAAAAGCTGCTTTGTGCTAAATAAGATTATGCATTAGGAATAAAAGAGGAATTGGGGCCACCAAGTAGGGGAGGCGAGGCCAGTGGTTTTGTAACTAATTCTCTCTTATGCAATGAATATAATGACTTATTGAGAATGGCAATCGAATCGCCAAGGGTCTGAGAATTGTGTTGTCTTAACATGCGTTTTAATGAAATTCATGTGGCATAGTTTTATGAGCAGAAGGCCTGGTTGATGAAGAAATATTGACAAGCCACTTCATGGAGCCATTATAAGTCTGAAATCATTAAAGATCTGGGTGTTAAGGCTGCGTAGGACAGCAGCAATATCAGTTAGAACTCGACCCATTTCCAGTTAACGAATTGTAGAACCATAAATGCTATAGCTGCGTGGGGTTTTCTTTATTCCTTGGTCTCCATTCCCATGGATTCATTGAAACCTATGGACCTGTGCGTATAACTACTGGCTACGCGCACCTGAATTAAGTTCAGGGCGGTGTGGGTTTATGATTATAATTGCTAACTGTGTGGATCAGCATTATGACTATTGTGTGTGCATATCAACATATGGCATGTATCGTATAGCTATGGTTATTTATAATTTGATTATAATTGATGTGCGTTTGTCATATGTTGCCATGAATAACACAACCGCAGGTGAATTATGTGTTTGTCATTATGAATATATATCATATATATAAGTTGCCCATTGAATTGTTGTGTGCATATCTTATGTTACCATGAATCACACCACCGTAGTTGGATTATGAGTTTGGCATTAAAATGGTTGTGCGCCTATATATTATTTATTATATATATAATATATATATTTATATATATATATATAAATATACATATATATGTTATGTGTGCATGATAGTAGGCAGGTCCTCTGTTCCTCCGCCATAACTGTGTGCACCAATGAAACTGATTCCAATCTGATTTAATTGAAGAGATGTTTCTGAAGTGTGCAAAGGAATGAATTTATTAATTTAATGTCTGATGTTTTGAGAGTATAAGAAAAAGAAGCTGATTCCGTCATTGAGGAACTCGCTATCATATTAGGGAGTTTATCCCTAACGCCTGCAACCCCGCCATCATTAGTGGTATCAGATCCAGCAACTGGCGTTGAGTTAAATCTCAGGAGCAATAGAAGGATGGCTTTCAGGGTTGGAAGAGGATGAGGACGTGGACGTGGTGGAAGAAGATGGCCTGTGGAGAATGTCGAATTGAGGGAAGATATAAAAGAGCTGCGAGCTAGATTGGACGCGCTAACCTCCGGCAGGAACATAGATGATGGAGATGTGAGTGAACCCGAAGTTGAAATTACTGAGGAGGAAGCTGTAGAGATTTCTCCTGAGATGAGTCTCTTTCAGTCATTGTTAAAATCCACAGCCAGGCTATGGAACCAGTTAGTACCAGTATATCATGGAGGACTAAATCCAGAAGAACTGATCGAATGGATTAATAGCATGGAGAAATTCTTCGATTATGAAGAAATGGAAGATGAGAAGAAAGTAAAGTTTGTTGTCACCAAATTAGTAGGCCATGCAGCGCTCTGGTGGGATGGTGTGCAGGCGGAAAGGAGGAGACTGGGTAAGAAGCCAATCAAGAATTAGAGCCGAATGGTAGAAAAGTTAAAAGGTAAGTTTCTACCCAGTAATTATCAACAAACATTATTTAGAAAAATGCAAAATCTTAGATAGAGAGCTTTAACAGTGAAAGAATATACATAAGAGTTTTATAAGGTGAGCATAAGAGCTGGAGAATCCCAGAATACAGATGAGAGGGTGGCTAGATATATGAATGGCCTCTGGATGGACATTCAGGATGAGATAAGTCTGCTGTCTCCTAAAACAGTAGAGGAAGCTTATCAGATAGCACTGGAAGCGGAGGAAAAACTCATGAGGAAGCAGTCTGCCATAGGGAGAGGGACTTTTAGAGGAAAAGAAAGTCAAGGTAGTAGTGGAAGATCTACAACACCTGCAGAAGGAGCTAGCAGTAGCTCAACCCAGCAGGCATCCACAGGAGGTGATGCAAGAGGCAGAGGGAGTTTTTCTAGAGGTAGAGGAGGCAGAGGAGGAGGCAAAGAAATAATATGCTACAGATGCAATAAGCTAGGACAGAGAGATTTTGAGTGCCCAGAGAGTGCAGACATAAAGCAGAGGAATGTAATTGTTGCTCCATCTGAGGAAGATGCACCAGTGGCAGCAGTAACAGAAGAAGTGAATACACCAGAAAGAGGAGAGTCTCTGGTACTTAATAAAGTTTTACTTAAGCCAACAAAGGAGATGACTGAACCGCCTCAAAGGAAGGATTTATTTAGGACAGTGTGTAAAGTCCAAGGGAAATGTTTCCAGATGATCATTGATAGTGGCATCACTGATAATTTGGTTTCTACAGAAGTACTGGAGAAATTGAAACTGAGGACAATGAAGCATCCAACACCTTATAAAATGTCATGGTTAAAAAAGGGACATCGACTGCTGGTAAGTGAACAGTGTGAAGTAGAATTCCAAGTGGGCAAGTACAAAGATAAAATTGTTTGTGATGTGATGCCTATGGATGTGTGTCACATATTGCTTGGAATACCTTGGCAATATGATAGAGCAGCCATGCATGATGGGAAGAGAAACACCTACAAGTTTGGAAAGGATGGTGTCAATCATACATTGTTGCCTCTGCAAGAAGAAGATGGACCAAGACATAAGACTGATCCAAAAACTCTGTTATTTGGAGGAAAGGAATACTTGGGGCAGACAGTGGATGTACAGTTGAAATAGGAAGAACTCTGAGCAGTTGAGTTGGAAGAGGAAGTTCATGCGAATGAAGAAAAGGATCAGCTAGAAGAACCGGTATCTGAACCGACAAGTGAGACTGTTAAAACTTGTAGTTTTCAAACTGACAAGTTGTGCATGAATACAGGGAATGTAAATGATGATGTGATGCTTCAACAACGCTAAAAAGAAATTGCGTTGTTGGAATACTGGTTGGAGAATCCAGGATATGACAGGGAAAATGCAGCAGATGGAAGAGTTCAATACAGTGAACAAGTACAAAAAATTGCCATGGAAGCAGATGACATGGGAGAAAGACTGGTTGACAGTCTTGAGAATTCTTCAAAGGATTATTTGAGAAGTTTGGATCAGCATACTGATGTTCTGATAGTGGAGGATTCAGAACAGTATACTGAAATACTGGCAAAGGAATACAAGGCATTGATGCCTTATGATTTTTATTCTAACCAGTCTTTTGTGAATGCAGGTATTGTTGCAGAATATTTGACTTAGTTGAGTAGTCAAATGCTGGGAGAAGAAGTTTTCTGTTCCAGAAGACAAGAGGGTATGGGTGATCGGGTGGCAGTCGGAACAGAAACAAGAATAAGAGCAAGAAGTCAACAGGTAACAGGACAGACTGAGCAAGCCATCTTAGCTCAGCAGGCAGGAAGAAATCAACAGTTTGAAGAATTATTGGACAAAGAAATTGAGCTCATTAGAAGAATCATGTTAAAAGCATCTCAGCGAAAAACATCAGAAAGGAAGAGAAGCAACGGAAGCAGCAACAAGATGAAAACAGAGACAGACTATGAAAGTGCAGCTAATGGAGCAAGACATCATAAAATATGGAGACCTGGAGAAAAGCAGCAAGTAACAGCAAATGAGGACTTGCAGAACAAAGTGTGGGATCCAGGCGGACAAGATAAAAAAAAAGCATGATCAGGAGATCATGATCATTTTCAACCTTGGGAGTCTGATGCAGGAGCAGGCGACTCAGAGAAAAGCCTGTAGTTTCTATGTTTTTTCCAGTTAAAAATATGTTTTTTTTTCTTTTTTTTTTTTTCAGTTAAAAATAGAAAAAAAAAACAAAACATGCTATCGTTTCTTTAAAAAATAGGATCAACATTGATAATAAAACTTGCTAAATTGTAAAAGCCATTATGTAAAAAAAGATGCTTTGTGCTAAATAAGATTATGCATTAGGAATAAAAGAGGAATTGGGGCCGCCAATCAGGGGAGGCGAGGCCAGTGGTTTTGTAACTAATTCTCTCTTATGTAATGAATAGAATGACTTATTGAGAATGGCAATCGAATAGCCAAAGGTCTGAGAATTGTGTTGTCTTAACATGCGTTTTAATGAAATTCATGTGACATAGTTTTATGAGCAGAAGGCCTGGTTGATGAAGAAATATTGACGAGCCACTGCGTGGAGCCATTATAAGTCTGAAATCATTAAAGATCTGGGTGTTAAGGCTGTGTAGGACAGCGACAGTATCAGTTAGAACTCAGCCCATTTCCAGTTAACGAATTGTAGAAGCGTAAATGCTATAGCTGCGTGGGGTTCTCTTTATTCCTTGGTCTCCATTCCCATGGATTCATTGAAACCCGTGGACCTGTGCGTATAACTGTTGGCCGCGTGCACCTAAATGAATTTAAGGGCGGTGTGGGTTTATGATTATAATTGCTAACTGTGTGGATCAGCATTATGACTGTTGTGCGTGCATATCAACATATGGCATGTATCGTATAGCTATGGTTATTTATAAGTTTATTATAGTTGATGTGCGTTTTTCATATGTTGCCATGAATAACACAACCACAGGTGAATTATGTGTTTATCGTTATGAATATATATCATATATATAAGTTTCCCATTGAATTGTTGTGCCCATATCTTATGTTACTATGAATCACACCACCGCAGTTGGATTATGAGTTTGGCATTAAAATGGTTGTGCGCCTATATATATATCTATATGTTGTGTGTGCATGATAGGAGGCAGGTCCTTTGTTCCTCCGCCATAACTGTGTGCACCAATGAAACTGATTCCAATTTGATTTAATTGAAGAGATGTTTTTGAAGTGTGCAAAGGAATGAAGTTATTAATTTAATGACTGACGTTTTGAGAGTAGAAGAAAAGGAAGCTGACTTCGTCATTGAGGAACTCGCTATCAGTTTAGGGAGTTTATCCCTAACGCCTACAACCCCGCCATCAATGAGTTCCTTATACCCTCTTTATGTATTGTTATTTATTGTCAATGAGTTACATTAGCTCATGAGACCACTTACTTTTTATGTCCAGAGGTCATTCTAGATATCAATATGGTTCTCGGATTTCCCAAGCATCATCAGCATTTAGGAATATAGAAATTTAACTCTATGTGGCATGGTTCCATCATATTTCACCATATGGTAGCCACAACAACCCATGAATTCATGTATGGGGATCCTTGCCTTATGCCTAGTAGTGGGCACAACTTGATGTGATCTACTAGATTGTGTTGCACCTTGTACATATGTATTTTAATTTTAGTATCATGTGTGAATTAAGGACATTCTTAAAACCTCATATATTCTAAAATATGTAAACAAATCACAAAAGTCAAAAAATAAAAAATATATGGTCACAATTGACCTAATCCATGTTTTAATTCTTTTATTACGTGATTTAACAACGGGTGTAGCCTTTCCATATGATTTTTACATGATATAGTAGTGTCTTTAATGAAATGTCCACTGCAACCTAGCTGCATTTCCCTTGAACTTGACATGTTGTGGTACATCATTTCCATCATTTCCATCTTTATTGTGCCTTTGGTCTGACCCCTTCAAGTTGCGATATTAACCCATCCCCTTTTGCAACTCATAGCTTGTTAGTAAAAATTTCATGAACATGGTTTCCCTAGATTGGAACCTATTTTCCTTGTTAGTGTCGAGGAAACATTACTTTCCTATCTAGAAATCTTTGCCCTTGTCCTACCATGACATATCTAATCTTCATTTACTCTACCTCATCATCTTCTAGATTTATACCAATAGGATTCCATTGTATTTATACGTTGTGATTGCAAATAAATTTAGCCTCTCTTATGCATGTTGATAAGCCTTAATCTCATTTCACCATTGTTGTCACATTATCCTTAGATCATTGCTTTCTTTCACTTGGTGTCGTTACCTTTCTTGGAAGGGCCACTTTGATGAGTGGTCTCCTTTGCCAAACTCTCTACTTCACTTTGTTCAGTGTAGTTTTATTAGCTTGGAACTAGTTGGTATGATTTATGATTTAAGAAATTTGTTATAACCCTATCATCCAATCCATTATAGTGAAAGAGACCCAAGTTCAACGTACCTCTATTGCTAGCCAAAATGCATTCCCTTTCACCCTTGATTTTACTTATCTGTGTCTTACAAGGGAGTTATTACATGTTATAGGGGTTAAATTACATAATTCAGTAATTTGTCATAATGATTTTGTCACAATTTCATAATTATAAAAACATAACTTTTTCATAATTGAAAAAAAGGTTCTAGACTTTATCATTCCTAAGGAAATCATCTTGACATAATTATGTACAAGTCAGATAGGGGTTCAATATATAGAAGTTTCCAAACATCTCAAACCTGCAAGTGTCCATATAATTTCTCTTAGAGGATAGAACAAACCTATATAATCCGACCCTATCAAGAGGAAAGGGGCTAGATCTAGTTTAAATCTCCCTACGTCCAAATCTAGTTAGATGTAGTTATTCAAAATTAGTGAGAGAGTTTTGATACATTGTTGTGTACTTAGACACTATCTCTAATCTAAGAGGAGATCGGGACTGCAATTTAAGGAGGAGTGCTCTCATTCGATCAATATATTATATCATTTTGATTTATTAATGAAAATTTAATTCCCTTCCCATCATATTGATTTCTCTAGTCTCCTTTATGTTATACATTAGGTTTCAATTATATTCATGTTAATGGATTCTACAGAATATGTGGTTTTATATATTTTTTGTTTGAATGTGTGTAGGTTCTCATCATTTCAACCCAAGTAGTGACAACTTCTAGTGGAGCCCTCAGGGTAGTTTCACCAAATAACAACCTCTTCAATTGAAAGGTACACTCTATTTTCCTGGATTTTCCATTTCTATGATGCTATGGATGTACATGGAATTTGTTTCACTACACTTTCTTCATACACAACCTAGTGGAATTTCGGAAAAATCCATGTAGCTCCTTGTATCACATCTTTTTTTGGTACAACACCATTATTCATAAAGTAAACCCTTAGTAATAATTATTTAAATTAAAATTACAATAACTATAAAATACTCTCGAAGGTTAGCTCAATTGGCTATGTCCCCATCATTAAAGTGTTTCTAATATCTAGAGGTTACAGCTTCAATTTTCAATTCCCTTGACTCTCTCTAAGTTAAGTTCCATAATCTATACCTAGTACAAATATTATATAGATAGTGAAGATTCCATAGTCTATAACTAATAAAAATATTCTATAGATATAATTACCAAAAATAAATTAAATAAAAAATATCATATTATAATAGTTATGGTAAATATCAAACATAATATTATCATAATTAATAACTAAAAAAAATATCCTCATTGTAATAATATAATTCAAAAGGCCATGAAATTATCCAAAATATTACTATAAAATTGGTCAAAATGCCCTTTAATTATTTCTAGGCATATATTAAACGTGAAATATAGGATTTTCAAAATGATGTAATTGGTAATATTGTGAAATATATGTAGTTTGAAATCTGGATCTCCTAAATTGAGCCCGACGTTTACTTCATACAGTGATATTTATATTTTCATTCATAGTTATTTCTAGATCCCGTGACTTATGTTAAAGGAATCGGAGATGAATATTTGTGCAGAAAAATTTCTGTTTCAGGTCTTCTCACTTATTGTTTCAGGTCTCCTTGAAAATCTGTATAAAGTGGAATTACCAATTCCTCCAAATATCATAAGAAAACCCAAAACATTAAGAATGTGATGAATTTCTATTGTTACCATAGTGTAGTTGTGATGGGAAATGTTACACGATAAATGGAAATGGTGTGCCATATGTGTCGCATATGAAGATCAATGTTTCCCTATTTCTTTTGCGTAGTTCACTTTCTGTCCGTTTTAGTTTCTGTCACTTTCTGTCCATTTTAGTTTCTGGTGTCTATGTGACATAAGGGTGTAGTTATTTTAGTATTTATGAATTTTCCAATTGTGTATGTACTTTTAGAGCATTTTAATTGTGGAAAAGTCTTTTTTTTGTGTGGTTCAATTCAATTTTCTAGATGCATATGTACTTTTAGAGCATTTTAATTGTGGAAAAGTCCTTTTTTTATGTGGTTTAATTCAATTTTTCTGTGTTTTAGTTTTTGGTGTTTATGTGGCCCAAAGTATAGTTTTCTAACTCTTTATAAACTTTTGAGATGGGTGTGTAATTTATGATAAATTTTATTGTGTTGAAACTTGAGACTTGTAAGCTTCTATCTAGTTTTCTTCAATAAAGGTGCTCTGTAACTTGTTTAAGGGTAGCGTCTACATTGGTTATCTACGATTGAGTGGAAAACACTGCAAGGGAACTTTTATTTAACAATTTCCTATATCTTAACTAAGAGATTTCACTATTGAAAGATGAATAACAAGTGTAGAAACAATTGACAATGGGATGTTTTTTTGTGAAGTAACAATTTAGAATATTCATAGATACTATTTTCCAACATGTTTCCTTGGCGGTATTGATTGTGGTAAACAAAGTCTAGTTTTCAAGATCCCAAGAAATGGAGAGAAACATGAAGGCATGGGAACATTCTAAGCATTGGTCGCAAGAATCGTGGGGAAATTGGATATGCGTTTGTGGTATGAACATTTGTATCAAAAATACGGGCAAGATATATGAGTAATTACCTTAAAAAGAGAAAAGAGATGCCAATAGGATTGCTAAATTGGAATTGCTGAATTGGAAAATTTGTACTTTGGTTCTAAATAATAATTATTGTATTAGATTTAGGCTTTTTAGTGTATTTATGTTAAGTGGTAAGACACAATTAAAATAATAATTGAAAAATTGAGAGATTAACGTTGACCAATATATAATTTACCACTTATTTTAACAATAAAATATTTAGAACTATTGTGAAGAAATATTGACTTTCTAGTTATGCCAAACGAAATCGTAGGTACTTATTACTTTTGCCTCATTTTTCGCATTCTATGACGTTTTGTGAAATGCATTCAATATTTTTAATTTTTTCCAATCTATTATATAATGGCATTCAAAATATAAGTTGCATTCTTATTTCAATTTATATTCCCTATTATTAGTGATTATCTCGTTAAGGAAATTATATA
>APFE030871240.1:2330-69271 GCA_000404065.3 Pinus taeda | reverse complement strand
CCTCTAACCCCCCAGTTAACTACAGGAGCTAGTCGTGGAAATAATATAACACAAACCCAACATTCTCCCACTTGTTTTTTCTTTGCATAGGGGCCACAGGAGAGCTTAGTCATTTATCCAACCCTGCAACACCCATTGTTTCTCTACACCAAGAGAACGTCTCAGAGCTCATAGATTTTGTCAATGCATCTGCAGTATTCTTCAAAGTGTCCACCTTTACCAGCAACACCTTTTGTCTTCTATCATATCCCTCAAAGTGATACTAAACATCAATGTGCTTTGTCTTTGAATGATATGCAGGGTTCTTTGCCAAGAAAATTGCACTTTGGCTATCACAGTCTATCCTTATAGCTCCTTGTACTAACCCCATACTTGAACACAATATCTAAAACCAAACTACTTCCTTACATGCATGAGTGGCTGCCATGCATTCTGCCTCTGTAGTTGAAAGTGCCACTACAAATTTTTTCTTACTCATCCAACTGACTGCACCTCCAAATAGGTTAAACACATACCCACTTGTAGATCTTCTTTAATCCAGATCTCCAACCCAATCTGCATCAACAAAACCATGAATATCCAACACTCTGTCCAATCCTGGTCTTCTTTGGTAGCATAAACTATAATCACTAGTGCCACGCAAATACCTGAAAACGCGCTTCACTATTGTCCAATGCTCCTTCCCTAGTTCTGACATAAACCTGCTCAATACTCCCACTGCATGTGCAATGTCTAATCTAGTATAGACCATTGCATACATCAGGCTACCGACTACACTTGCATATGGAACACGGGACATGTCCTCTTCCTCTTCTTATGTCTTGGGACACTGTTCAACAGATAACGTCACACCTACAAGAATAGGAACCTTCACTGGTTTACTATCCTGCATATTAAACCTCTGCAATATTGTCTCGACACACTTCCTCTGGTTAACCAGAGCTTCCTCTTTGTTTGATCTCTTTTAATTTCCATGCCCAAAATATAGTTTGCAACACCAAGATCTTTCATGTCGAATTTGGAGGAAAAAAGGGTCTTCAAATCCTGGATAATTTCTTTGTCATTTCCAACTAGCAACATATCATCCACATACAAGACTAGATAAATAACACGGTCACCATTAATTTAAAATACACACAGTGATCTACTTTGCTTTTGGTGAATCCAAGTCCCTGTATAAATGTATCAAATTTCTAATACCACATCCTTGGTGATCGTTTTAACCCATACAGAGACTTCTTTAACTTGCATACCAATTCTTTCTTACCCTTCACCGCAAAGCCTTCAGGTTGCTTCATGTAGATCTCCTCTCCTCTTCTAGATCCCCATGAAGAAATGTTGTCTTCACATCCATTTGTTCTACCTCAAAATCAAAAGCAACAGCAACAGATAAAAGCAATCTAGTAGAAGTTACCTTGGCAACAGGAAAAAAATATCACCAAAATCAATTCCTCGCACCTAGGAATAACCTTTTCTACCAACCGAGCTTTGTATTTCTCGACTTTTCCTTCTGCATTTGTCTTCTTTTTGAACACCCATTTGCTACCAATGGGTTTCTTTCCAGCCGGAAACTCCACCAGATCCCAAGTCTCATTTTTGTGCAAAGATGCCATTTCATCAACCATGGCCTCTTTCAAGTGTTTTCCATCCTCCGAATCCACTGCTTCGTTCACAGTTTTGGGATCATCATCAGTAATAGAAAAAGAAAAATTTGAATAGAAAGCAGATGGACTATACCTTTCTAGCTTCTTTCTTTCTCAAACTGATCTTCTCACACCTGGAGTTTGTGGCTCTTCATCTTCTGATTCCTCCTCTGTTGTAGAGTCTGATTCTTCCTCCTTTAGCTCAAACTCTATCTTCTCAGGTTCCCTTTGGTTGGACTTCATGTTTAATAACATCTTTCACCTCTATGAACACACATCTTGGTTGTACACAACCTTCCTTGGTTTAACTGGGTTCCAAAGCTTACAACCCTTTAAACCATCCTTATACCCCATAAAGATGCACTTTTCAGATTTACTATCTAACTTGGTTCTTTTCTCCTTTGGAACATGTGCATATGCATCACATCCAAATACCCTTAGATGTGAAAGAGAGGGTTTCTTACCAGTCCATACCTCTTGTGGAGTCTTATCCTCCAACGTTGATGAAGGTGACCTGTTGACAGGTAACATGCAGTACCCACTACCTCTACCCATAATTCCTATCCTAAACTGACACCACTGAGCATGCTTCTTGCCCTTTCCATCAACGTCTTGTTCATTCTTTTTGCAACTCCATTTTGCTAAGGTGTATATGGAGTAGTCTTCCACTGTGCTATACCACACTTCTTATAGAATTCTTAAAGTTCCTTACTGCAAAACTCTCCACCTTATCTATCCTCAGCACCTTTATCTTCTCTATCTAGTTTTCCACCAAATCCTTGAATTCTTTAAACCTGTCGAAGACCTTAAATTTCTTCTTAAGGAAATATATCCACGTATTCCTTGAGAAGTCATCTATAAATGATACATAGTACACAGAATTACCCAGTGATAGAACCTTCACATGTCCAAACACATCACTATGCATAAGCTCTAATATATGTTTCGCCCTCTTACCACCAGAGGGGAAAATCACCCAATTCTACTTCCCATATACACAAAATCCATAGAAATCAAAATCCAGAGAGCTATTACTCATACCTTCTACCATACCTTTACCATGAAGTATTAAAAGGCCCTTCTCTTCAATATGTCCAAGCCTTTGATGCCACAACATGGTCTTCTCTCCAAATACCACTAGATTTTCTGCTCCTCTTTCAGGAACCACAGAACTGTTGCACCCATAAAAAACTGTGCTACCTTGCAGCTTTTACATAGTTCCAATCCAAAATCCCCGTATCAATACTAGTGCTCCCCAAACCATCTTGCAGGTATCATTCTCAAACACTGCTTTTTACACTTGCATCATCCAACTTGCTTACAGAAATTAGATTTCTGGCCAATGTAGGAATATGCAAAACACTGGGAAGTGTTCTAACCCTTCCACCTTGCAAATTCAACTTTACTTTTCTGTGACCAATGATTCTAGCCTTCTTATCATCCCCTAAGAAGAAATCACCACCATCGTATTTCTCATACTCGCAGAACCACTCTCTATGGGGAGTGAATTGAAAGGATGCACCTGAGTCAATCGACCATGCCTCATAATCTACATGTGTACTTGAAGAGGCCAAGTACACATCCTCACCTTCATAGGAGGTGGTCTTCACCTCAGCAGAAGGAGCATCATCAGATCCCTTTCCTTTATCAGGAACTTCAGATTTATAGTCCCTTTTGTGGTGCCCTTCCTTTCCACATTTCTAGTACACCATTTTTATAGGTTTTCCTGGAGATTTAGATCTCCCTTTAGATTTAGATCTCCCACTCGATGACTTATTTTTGTTTCTATTCTGGGACCATCCTCGTATAGACAAGGCATCACCATTTTGGCTCTCCATATTTTTCCCTCTCATCTCCTCTGTCAACAAGGATGAGACTATTTCATCAAACTGCGAGGAAATTGCATTGCTACCTATTGCAATAACCAGACTATCCCACGAATCTGGTAGAGGACACAACAAACTGACGCACTTATCTTCATCTAAATTTTTAATATCAACAGATGCTAACTGTTTACCACAGTATTAAATATGTTCAAATGCCATATCACTGAGTCTCCATCTTTCATCCTCAAGATATACAACTTTTTTTGTAGGAACAGTTTATTCACCAGAGACTTAGATTGGTACAAAGTCCCTAACTTGTCCCACAAAGCCTTCCTCGTAGCTTCCCCTGATACATTCAGCAATATTGAATCTGAGACACACAACCGTATTGTGCTCTTTGCCTTTCAATCCAACTTCTTCCATTCTTCATCGGACACTCCCATTGGTTTAGTACCTAGATCTACCACGATCCACTGATCTTTATCCAGCAACAGATCCTCCATCTTGAGTTTCCACAACTCAAAACACTGACCATTAAATTTCTTGATCTCTATATTTCCACTGCTCGCCATCTTCTTTCACCAAAAGAATTGATCTCACAGATCTCCCACTGAACAGGGTCTACCATAGGCCCGAGTGAAACCCTTTAGCAACAAAGGCATCCCCTTGAAGCCAAAATAGCTCCGATACCAAATGTAGGTTTTAACCCCGTACAAAAATTACTTGCATATGAATTCTAAAATACATAAAATAAACAATGCGAGAGCATAACACACAAAACACATATACACAGAGATTTTCCCTTAGATCCCAAAACTAGGACTACCAGCTTGATTTTTCATTATATTCCTTTCAATGTTAGAATACATATTTATACATGCCGAAGCATCCAATACCATGGACAGAAAACCATCGCGTCCAAACCATGTGTGAAAATCATGCACAAAACCATAGGTGGGTCTTCCCAACCTAACATAGGGTCCAAAACCAAAATTTTCCGAGGCGCTGCCCCAGACCCCATAGAGTGTGGTTACGAGTACCCCTCAAACCCCCTGTGACCTCCCCCCTTCTAACCCCCGGGTATGGAATCTCCAGACCACTACCCAACAGGTTATGGAATCTCCAGACCACTACCCAAAAATTCTTATAACTTTCTAGAAGAATAATTAAAACACTAATAACTCTAATCATTCTGAACTTGAACAAGAACTTGACCTAACCAAGCCTAACCATGACAAACATTTCGTCAAACATATGGTAAACATATGAACTACATGTCATGAATGCATATATGATCATAAGAGTTTGAACTTCATGTAATAATCACCAAGAAGGTCTAATTCCCTCTCATAGTAGCTGCAACAACTCTTTTTAGCCCATGAATTCATCAACCAATCATTAACATACCAAGTCATGAACAAGGGTTGTAGCTAGAACATATCCTAAAATCATGCCAGTAACAAACATATAAGTAGAATAGGAATCGTGAAAAATATATCATATAATCAACATAATATCAAGTACATTTGTTGATGAATCACACTATGAAAATATATCTTAGATACATATGAAAAATCCAACCAAGTGAGGGGCTTCCATGTACCAGCAGACCATAGATTGGCTTGAACCAAATATTTCTTTCAGCCAATCACCCTCGTGTCATATTCTAAGCATGAATTTGGGATCTCATGAGATTAAAAAGACAAAAACAACCATGGTCTCCGGACGTTAAACCACCTCCACCATAATGCTAGCTTGATCTCACCTAAGCAGTCCCGAGATCACAAAACCAAACCAAGGTTCGATGCCTCATAATTACTTCACCATCCCTTGAGGAATTTTCTTGTCTCCACCTACCTGTTGAGGGGTTCCTGAGAAAACCATCTCCACCCCAACCCTTGGTGATGTTCTTGACACCACCTCACCCAGATCTAAAACCTTCTGATAATACAAATATTAAAGGTAATGAATCACATCACACCATGGCTATCCATGAAATGTTAAGGAAAGGTTGAAACCACTATCAAACCAGGTAAAACCCATGCCAATGACAACAAATGAACAAATACATGTACCATGAATTCACGCCTCAGTTAGGAAATCACAAATGCAACTTGATACCTACAAAATCCTCTTGCTGAAGTTGTTGATCTAACCTTCCTTGCTTTCCCTTGCCCTCTGCTTGTCATTTTCCTTGCTTGGCTTTCATTTTCTTGCTTTATTTCTTCTCTCTCTGACCCAAACCAAAACTGACAAAAAGATATGAATTGTTTCTTTGATGCCTTTTTATCATTGATTTTCCTTTAATTTTCCTCTAATATCCTCAACATGAAAATTTGTGTCTCTTCATCTCCCTTTTCTCATATTTTTCTTTATTTTCATAATTAAATGCCAATTAATTCCTCTTTGTATTTTCCAATACCTTTGCCAATATTTTTGGAAAATTCCTTAGCCATAATAAACTAGAAGTGATGTACGCTATAGTTCTTTCCTAATATTCAGTTTGGAATACGTGTCCCATGACCTTAGTCTTATTCTTTTTTTCGTTATTATCCATTATTATATGAAACTTGAACTCGCGGATATTACAAAGATACATACTAAGGTAAATGAAATAGTTTATTAAGATTAGCATAAATGAAATGACATACATTGAAATTATATAAAGAGTAGTCTTACAACATTCAAATTATATGCATGAATTGTGTCAAATCTAAGAGCTTCGAATTATGAAGTTAAATTTTCAAGATACACCATTACAATGATGCAACACTTGTTCCAATAGTGGAACATTAAGTCACTACTTTCTTATGAAAATATTGTTCTTCTCTCTTATGCCTAGTTTGAGAAGCCAAGGTGAAAATTCCTTTGCTTGAGCTATGAGGGTCTATATATAAAACATGAGTTGACCCTTCACCTCCCTTGTGACCCTTGAGGTCCCCTCATGACTCTTGATCTTCCATATGACTTTTAAAACTCCTAAGAGATCCTTATACTTGTACATGACTTTTCACATTCTTGTGGTGACCTTTGGAATTTTCTCTTCCAAAAGGCTTGAAGATATCAAGTTTGTTATTTGATCTTGATTGTCCACATTTTGTTGCAATCTAGTGTCCCTTCATCTTCTTTCCTATTGATTATCTTGTTTTTGCATCTTCATAAGCATATTATTACAATGTATCATTGTCATTATTATTTAGCATCATCTTGTCATGCCAAGATATAATACTTGCCAATGAAATTCACTTATGAGAAGACTACATTAGTCCAAAAATATCCTAGCCTAGTTGTCTTCTTGTAAATCACTAATCAAATATGAGATTGAGTATTGGAAAAAGGATAGGGCTCAAGGATTAAGTAGTGCATAGTTCAAGGAGGCAAGAGTGAGAGATAATGATTGTGACTACGCAAGGCACAATTGTTGGAGGCCTGAGAAGAAAGACTGCATAATTGGGGGAGACAATGAGATAGTGAGGTAGGCTTGCCCATTGTATCTGCACAATGTGTAGTTCAAGGGAGAGATTGAGCCACTAGGTTATGAAATTATTAAGCTCAGAGAGATACAGAGAGAAACTACCGACTGAAGCTACACAGTGAGTAGAAAGAGGATTTTTGGGAGGCAATATTGTGTAGCTCTGGGGACTAGGAGGTACTTCTTGAGCACTTTGACTACAGAGTGCATAGTCCTTGGAGATAATGACTATGCATTGATCAGTTCTAGGAGGCAGGGATGTTGAATAAGGCTTGCAACTACACCATGTGCAGTTCAAGGAGGCTAAGTGAAGCAACGTTTCTCGAGGACTCAATATGACTAAGCGTGGGATTAGTGAGACTAAGGTGGAACAAGGATAAGACTTGAACATGATAACTCACTCAGAATGATTGACGAAACAACAATGAATAGTTAATACCAAAAATCAACATGAAACCATTAATACGATAACTAAACAATACTCACCCAAAAGTGCAACACTTAAAATACACTTTGAGACACATGTGATGACACCAGCAAAATAGTGCATAAAAATTTGGGAATGTGTCTAGAACATGTCTCTATAATAGATAGGACAAACTAGTATCAAATCGACATCTTAAAAATGCATCATCACTCCCTTTTACAATGTGAAACACTTCCCTTACCAAAGATGACACTTAGGTTTTCTTCACAAAGTGACTAGAAAACTTAGAGAGTATGCATGGAATGCATTTTTCCACTAGAAATGATAGCTCACTTGGTTAAAGTAAGCTCCATAGTTTAGATATAGGAGAAACTTTAGGTGTTGTCGAATCAACAACAACTAGCAAGGCTAATTTGTAGGTGACTTAGCCAACACACTGAATCACCGAATAAGGCCCATAAAATTTTGGAGCTAATTTCAAAAATCCCTTTTCTTTGAGAGATGTTTGCTTATAAGGCTAGAGTTGAAGAAACACTAGGTCACCCACTTGAAAATACCTTTCAAAGTGATTTTGGTTATGTTGTAACGTTCTTGTTTTTGATAAGTTAGTTATTATATGAAAAAAATAAAAATGCCACAGAAAAAATGATAAGTTAGGATATGGACCAAAAACAAAATAGAAAATAAAAATGTTAGGAGTGATTATTATTTTAGGTCCGTATCAAATAAAAGAACAGGGTAGTTTCCCTAAAAAGGAATGAAAAATGAAAATGTAAGATAAGAAATAAAAGAAAAATATTTGATTTGATAATAAAATTAAGGTTGCTAGCTCAAAATGTGCCTTTAAAAATGTTGTTTAGATTAATCAGTGCTTAAATTCTTTAATAAGGATTTAATTATTGTAATAAGATTTGATGACCTTGCAAAATAAGTCATATCATATACTTTTTTCGTATTGGAAAAAATTAAAAATTGTCACATTGAGCACCGATAATCACCAGACACTTTTCAACCGAGATCATTCACTTCACTTAGATCAATGGCCGTGGAAGCTTTTCGGCCCCCCTTCGATCATTTCCCGTTAATACGAAGGGGGGGGGGGGTCTGAAAAGTAGTAGTTTTAGTGGCTACCCCTTTTTGCAGCATGGTGCCCCCACAGTGTTTCAGACCCCCAAGACTCGAAACCATAAATCATCATGCCCGACACCACTCCCCCCCCAAAAAAAATCTGTTGGCGGTTTCCTCCATCCGACCATTGACTTCTTCCCCCGCCATATAAATCAGTTATCTTCCATCCATTCACGAACCTCCACATCATTAACCTATTTTCGCTCACCCATTCACCACCTACCACGTTATAATGTCGTTACCCATACACTCCAAAGTTGTTTTATGCCTAATTAACCATTTAATCACCCGTTAAACATTAATTCGCATCCCTCTGCAAATTAATTGCCTATGGCTAGATTTAAACAGTCAATTAAGCCCAATTGCACCTATAAATACCCCATGGCTCCAATATTTGCCACTTTCCGCTTCCATTCATATACCAAAAGCGTTATTTGTCACTCTATGTGTATTTTCGCCACTATCATCCATCTTTTGATTAAAACATTTTGTAAATTTCCCTTGCAGTAGGATGGCTCCTAAAGAAAAAATACAGAATTTTTTTGAAGAAGGGAATCCCTCCATAATCTCGCTTGATTTGGATCATATGCCCCTTGTAGACTCCCTTTTCAAGATCAATGACTGTGAATGCAAATTTGATTTTTATGAATTGCATTCATGATTAAAATTGAAAAAAGTTGATAAAGAGGACCCCATTCGCTTCTAGGAGACACTTTTTCCATTATATTATTTTCCCAAGACTCATCATTTCCCTGATTTTTTTACTTGGTGTCAAGCCAGGTATGATCCTGTGCAAAGAATAGTGATGATTGAGGATGGAAAAATCATGATCACCATTACTGTTCAGAGCATAAATCAAATGTTAATGATACCTCCATCTGACTCCCTTAGCCATTTTTCACCAGCAACTCTCATGGACCATTACAATAAACTCACTTTCCCACAGAGAGCCTTTATCTTTTAACTTTTCTTACCAGAAGATGTTGAATTACCTAAGAGAAATCCACCATATTCTTCTTCCATGTTCCCTAAAGCCATTAGACATATTATCTCTCTGCTATCATACCTCCTAGTCTATGAAATGACCAATGTTGATGAATCCATCCTTGGATTATTTTCCATTTTTAGTAAAGAATATCAACCTGCTTCCATGTATAATTATAGCCACTTTCTAGCTGATAATATACATGAACAGTTTATGAATTTGACCACTCAAGGAGTTTTCAGGTACAATTCAGCCATAATCCATTTATTTTTGTTTCAATAGGGAGATTTATTGCCCATTCAACTTAACAGACAAGATGAGCAGGAAATGAATCAATCAGTGATTCATTGGACAGAGTTATTAAGATCAGGATCATCCAAATTTACATTCTCTTAGTTTATTGATTCTTTTGTACATCCAATTCTCCAATTACTCAACAGCCAGGCACAACCTAGAATTGGAGAAGAGATTAAGAAAACATTACACCTATTAGAACATACCAAGACTGGTGACTGGTACCTCTACCAAAACTACACAGAGATTATGATATACGGTAGTGAGTTGGATCCATACAAACTCCCTAAGTATGTGCCAATGAATATTTTCTCATTGGAATACATCAGGCAGATGATAAATATGGATGAAGTCCATTTTGTCTCAAGAAAGAAGAAGTCACAGTTCAAACTCAAAGCCAAGGCAGGGACATTCATTTGTAATACCAGGTCTACAGGTACAAAGGCAGATAGATTATTAAAGAACATGAACCTCCAGCCAAGCTTCACCTGGTCTTATGATCCTTTTAGGATCATTTCAGCTCTAAGAGTGCAGTTGAGGGCAACACCTTACAACCATACTCCCAGGCAAGAATTGGATAAGTTCATGAACCAGGAGTAGTGGTCCGAAGAAACTCTCACAAATGCAGATGAACATATTATTTATACTTTGTAGGTAAAGACTCTAGCTACTTAAAGTACTTAGCATAAAATAGTTAGAGAGGAAACTCAGACAACTACGGAATCAGGTAAAGAGTTCTATATCTTACAAAAGAAGTTGAAAATTGGACTATAAATGTCATCAGGAAGCAAGCCAACATAAATAATTGATCTTGGAGAATTGGAAGATGTTTCATTAGTGGGGATCACTGATACCAAACCTCCTTCTAATTCTTCAACTCCTTCAACTAAACCTATGGAGATTATCCAGTCAACTGAGACCAACTCAATAGGAGATACTAATATCTTCTCAACATTTTTGGAAATCAAGCAAAAGAATGAAAGTCTTAAATCACAAGTATACATTCAGTTTTGGAAACAGACATCCACTTCTTAGCATATACTTCTCTTTGCCTTTGATAGTGAAAGAGGAAGGATGCAAATTGAATTTTTGCAAGCTCAAATTCTGTTTCCCAAATCCACACGAGACTACAAGAATACCATATTTTCATTTGATGTAAATCAGATACATCCCATTGATCAAATGGATTTTCATAGGTAATCAGGTGAGATGTTATTTTCAACAATGACTACAACTGCCATGTCTCTTTCCAAGCTCAAAACTGCCTTGTCAAATGTGCAGTGACAACTTAAGATCAAAAAAATGTCATCCTTGTCTAAAGATAACAAATTAAAGTCTCTAGAAGATAATATTGTCATGATTGGATGTGATCCCTAGGAATATAAAGCAATTGAATAAATATTGCAAAAGAAGAATATAGAGATTACAAGCTTGAAGAAACAGTTGAAACTACCTTTAACTGAAGATCCACAAACCAATGAAATGGTAGAAAATGAACAGCATAGGGAGGAGATGTTGAAGCTCATAATTGAGAAAAACATACAGATCAAGAAAATGGAGGAGCATATAGAACAAATGCTCAAGGAAAAAGAGGCAGCACAACTTGTTGTGACCTTAGTGACAACAATTCCAAAGATAGGTGTAGATCTAAGCTCATCTCCTACTGACATTGCTTCATCTTCAACGACAGGTGAAACAACGAGGTTATCATAGGAGCTACCTACAAGCACATAAACAACAAAATGAGAAGTTACTCTAGAAGTTCCAAACCCTGGAGTCACAGAAAGTAAATAATGATACCTTGTACATAGAGGAAATGAAAAATTCACACAAGTTAGAGCTTGAGGTTAAACAGTTAGAAAGTAAGACCCTAATGGAAAACACTTTCGCCCAAGCCAAAGAAGACATCTAGTTGGATATTAGCCACTCCATAACAGAAGTATGGCCATCCATACAAATCATTTTTTAACAACAAGAATTGATTGCCAGATGCAAGGCAGAGATAGAGACCCAAAAGGCATCATTAGGTACAAAACCCAAAGAAGCATCAATGATGATCAAAGTACTAAACTCTAAAGCTAGGCAACCGTTACAAGAGATGAACATTCCAGATAGGACAACTATTATTTTGGAAATTAAGAAAGTCCTAATAAAGAAGAATATATTAACTCAACTGAAAAAAAATGTGAAGCTTTGAACACTACAATTATAAGGTTTCATTCTAAATTCAGTATGTTCCATAAGAAAGGGTTACCAAAGATAGTGTCATCAAATGACCAGCTAGTAAAATTGGAGGATTACTGTGAAAGACTATATACTATTACAACAGAAAATAGTCAATTTGCAGGGATAAAAAGACAGATTACTAGAAAAGAGTTTTTGGAAGCCTTGATCTCTGACCTCACAATAAAATATGAATTTGGATACCTTTTTCTCACTAAACCCAATTTTGAGAGATATACAAAAGTTGATGAAATATTTAGAAGAATGATAAATCTCAAGATACCAAGTGAGAAGAGGTGGGATCAATTGTGTGAAACAATTGATTAACTTTCCATCCCAACAAAAAGACAACAACAACAGATTTTGAAGGAATGGTCATCAACAATTTCCTATCTAATAGGGACACATCATGCAATAGTTTTTCTTTTCCTATATTCTTTCGAGCTATTTTGTAATCAGTTTAGGATATTTTGTTTACTATCTAAAATTGTATAAATAACTCTCTTCTATGATTTATTAAAGGTGGTATCTTTCCATAAGAAATTTTGTAAAGCATTGATGTACAATCTGTTTCTAAATCACTGATAATAAAACAAAGGATTTTGAATTTGGTATCATACAGTGTCGTTTTCTTCTGTAAGTTTTCATGTGTTTCATTCATTATGTTTATTCTACATATGTTTAAGTTTTACAGAGATATCAGGGGAGAATAAATGTGTTACAGTTATTCTTAAAATTCCTTCTGAAGTTATTATCATAAAGAGATTGAGATATCAGACTGTTTGTCTGAAAGGCTCCCTCTAAATCATAAAATTTCCAGCATCGTATGTAAATTTAAGCATATTTTGTTTAAGTTTTGAACATTGGACAAAGGTTTTCCCACTTATGATGATACCTTTTTCTGTCTGAAATCTAAATTAATCATATCTCCTTACTATTCCTTCTTCACACCTATAAATTCAAATCATTGTGTGAAGTTAAATAGCATCCCTTTGGTTATTTATTAGTAATATCTAAAAGGGTTAATACATCATTCTTATAGTTTTTTCTATGTATTGATCCTCCATAAAAACCAAAACCAAAACCCCCAAAACAAATATCTTAGATGCTCTCACATGATCAATTGACCATTATCATCTCAGAGGAACAACATCAATCTGTCATCGTTGTCGGGGACTCGAATTTGATTAGTTTTCTTGGGACAACAATAAAAATCCTATTCCTTTAAAGGTGACTAAAGATCTAGATAGGTCAAAATTGTTCACCTGGCGACTCCACTATACCAAATTGGCACCTTTTAAGCACACTAGATCTCATTCTGAATCTGACACAGTTATTCCTCTATCAGATCTAGAAAAACTTGTGAGAAGGGCCAATTACAAAAGAATAATTCAACCATCTTCTTATTCTTCAGTGTTGCAGTTTGAATATATATTATCATTTGATCCCTATAGCAACATTCCATCCAATCCAGATTGGATACAATTATCACCTAGGGTTTCTGAACTTTAGATAAGGGAGTTGATTTCAAATCATCTTTCCTCATTCACTCACTTGAAACATGTCAAGAACCCCCACTACCAATATGATCACTTAAATCTGAGTCTGACTTGGGTGTTCATTTACTTGAATACAAACCTACAGACTTCATATCCCCCACTACATATTCATTTCCTTCTGCTTCTAGGCAACCTGAAGGGACCTTCTCTATATACTCAAATCCACTCTTTGAAACTAAAGAGGGTACTCCGTCATAGGACTAGAAGTTATTTATTAAGTCTCCCTTAAAGTCATATAGGAGATCTCCTCCTTCTTCATCTCCTCCTTCCTCACCTCCACATAGATATACACCTTCTTTATCACCATCTTCCTCTTCTTCTTCTTCAACATCTACACAAACATCTCATACACCATCTTCTACTATGGAATTCTAAACTATTGTACAAGCTAGATATGTAGCTTTGGTTTTACATCAGAACCTCAATGCATTCCTTCCTAGATATTTAAAACATCTTCTTAGGTATAATGGAGAAACTGGTTCCTCAACTGAAGACCATCTTCAAGAATTTCTAGATTTTGCAGATAATATGAACACAGAAAAAAAAAAATGTTTATATGAGGTTGTTTGTCCAATCTCTTGAGGGAAATGTGAGAACCTAGTTTAGGTAGTTACCTGAAATTCCATTAGGTCTTGGGATGAGTTAACAAATATATTCAAAAACCAATGGAGTGTGAAGAAAAATGCTCTTTACTCTTTGGTTGAGTTTGAAGAACTTAAAAGAAGCCTTGGTGAACATATATATGATTTTATTAAAAGGTTCAACAAACTTTATCATAAGATGCACCCTAATTGCAAACCCCCTGTAGCAGCAACCAAATCTAGGTTTTCAAAAGCCTTTGAAGATTATTTTGTTGTAATGTTAAGGGAAATAACTTCTAGGACTCTTGAATACATGTAAAAATATGCTATAGAAGTGGAAGCAAACAGGGTTGCCTCAACCACTTTAAAAGCTAAAGAGGAAAAGGCCCAAAGAAAGCTTAAATCTATTCAAGAGGCATCTACTTCTTGAAAGACTAAAACTGAGGATTTTAAAATAGATGAGATCACTTCACTTCTTAGAAATCTATCCAATAGAATTTCCAAGATTGAGACTCAACCCAAAATAGTTTAATGGATGGTCACTCGACCTCAAAGTCAAAACCAAGGTCAATACAAAAGAAATCCACAATTACACATTCTTCAAAGACCTAGTAATGATTATCGGGTTCCAACTCCTTTACTGATATATGATCAACATCCTGATGATAATACCATGACTATCACTAAAGACATTAACAATATGGATACCTCTTCTAGTCAGACCACTATTATTCCTCTTTCACAAAATAAGCAAGTTCAAGAAGATCAAGAATCCTCACAGGTTTCCAAATACCATGCCTTCTCTAAATACCTAATTGCAGAGCTGAACAAAATATATGATCTTAGACCTAGACTTGGCCCTGGAAGACCTCCTAAGGAACCTCCAACAATTGAACTTCATACCAAAGCTGTTGAAACCCAGACAACTACTATTCGACCATTAAATCAACCAAATGATACATCTCAAGTTGAAAAAGCTATCTTAACTACATTTAATGTTGAAAATGAGTTAGAAAGATTTAAGATCCCTATACCACTTTTAGAACTTTTGAAAAACCCTTGGTATAAAAATCAAATTTCCAAATAAATATAAAACACCTATGTTGATGTTGAAAGTCATATTATTAGCCTTAAAGATGAAAAAACCTACAGTTGTCTTTGGTCCTAGCTCAGATATGATAGATGAAATAGTACCTCCTTTCTATGTGACACCAAATACAAATGACTGCATGTTATACAACTATATACTTGATTTTGGAGCATCACATAATCTCATGCCAAAAACCATCATGGATCATTTAAATCTTGACATAACTAGATCCTATCATGATTTGTACACCTTTGATTCCAAAAGGGTACCTTCTCTAGGATTGATTAAGGATTTAGTAGTCATCCTTTCCCAAATCCCATTAAAGAGCATAATGTTAGATATTGTTGTCACTGACATCCCTCCCAATTTTTGGAATGCTCCTTTCAAGGTCTTGTTGTGCAAAATTAGGGGGAACTCTTCAGATGGACATGTCTTATGCCACTATTCCAGTTTATGGGGCAGAAAATCTTAGGTTGTATAGAGAGGTTAGATTTGTGCACACTGTATGAAAAATAGATCAACCAAAGAACCACACCATCTATGCTATTGATCAAGATTTTGGTTGTTTTCAACTCTCTTCAAATAAAATACATGAATCTCAAGTAAAAATTGAAGATGTAATTGAAAACCCTATATCAAATCAGACAGATTTATGGAAGCTGTTCTTTGATGGTTCTTGTAGAAAGGATGGAGTAGGGGCTGGGATAGTAACCAGTGGCTTTGCTAGGGGGGAAATATAATACTGCGTGGGTTCATATTGGGGGATATTTATTGAGGAAAAAATGGCATAAGATATTGGGGGATATATAGGGGGTAGAGGGTTTTAATATTGGTAGGTATAAAAAATGGAGGCCAAAGTTAATGAGAAAATATAAAGGGGCATTAAAAATGTTAATGAAAAAACGGATACCTACAATATCTAGTGAAAGTAGGGGTATTGAAATTGGGAAGGTGTATTGTTTTTGTATTAGTAGGGGGTTAAATATTGTGATTGTTAGAGGTATTTTCCAATATGTAGTCAAATTAAGGGTATTGTTTAATATACCACAAACATACGTGATACGTTAGAGGTTCATTGAGTGAATTCCCCGTGGGGTAGTACTAATCTCACCAGGAAAGGAAAACATTACACAACCATGTAAACTTGATTTTGAAGTTACCAACAATGTAGCAGAATATGAGGCTTTCCTTTTAGGACTACAGTTAGCCAAGAGTTTAAAGGTACAAAACTTGAGTGTTTTCATTGAATCTGAACTCATTGTAAGACAAATTAGAAATATTTTCCAAACAAATCACCCTAGGCTTAGGTCTTATTGAAATGAGGTTTGGTATTTCATTGAAATTTTATTTGATGTCGTCAATGTAAATTATGTCCCTAGAAATGAAAACATACACACAGATTCTTTGGTTGTCTCTACAAGCTCATTTAAGATTCCTAATCAAACACAAGTGTTATACCAAATCCAAGTCAAATACAAGTCATCTATACCAGATAACCAAAAGAATTGGTAGGTTTTTTAGGATGATGAACAACTAAAATCTTTCATTCAACTTGTAGGTGAATTTTCTCTTCTACAAATTGATGAAGACAATCTTGAGATGCTCAATCCTCAAGTTGTTGATGATCCGAAATTAAACTCCAAGATTGCAGATCATGACATCATAAAATTATCAAACAAATTCATTCCTAAAGGGTTAATTCCTTTAGAAAAATTATTCGATTAATGATGTCCCTCAAAACCCTCCATCCATTTCTCCTGAAGATGACATATTAGAAATCAATATTGGAACCCAAGAGAAAGTGAAAAATATAAAAATCTCTACACCTTTGGTGTAGAAATTCCCACTATAGATCACCTGGTAATGCAATGTACTAAAGAAAAACACTTGATTTACTTCTACAACAAATTTAGTGGAAGCTTAATTGAACATGAGATACATCAACCAAGAACAAATATAACTAAGAATGAGAAGTATTCAACCATAACATAGAAGATATATCACTGGGGAAAGCACCAACCTAAAACCCCAACTCTGTATTATCATACAAGTGGAAATCTAGTTCAAGTTACAATAAGAACCAACTCTCAAACTATGCTACTCTCACAACAATCAAACAATACTGCTCATAGACTCAATAGACATAGAATATATCTTCCTCAAGCCCTTTGAGCCTCCTATTTCCTTGTGCAGTTTTGATTGGGGTCCAATGATATCACATGTGTGAATTGGCCTCATCACACTCACTGTAACTTCTGATCCAACTGTGAAATCCTTAAGGAATAATATTCCTTCTGCATGCAAGGAATATTCTCAATAGATTATTCTTGCAACTGATAGTACATTGTCCTCCATCTAATCTCAACTGGGTCTCTTACTGAATTGACATGCATGAGTTATCCATGAGTGAATCTTCATTTATTTGAAATACAATAGTTACATGCATGCAAGCATTAACTAACTGAACTCTCATTAATTTAACAAACTATTAAATTAATCTAACTGGACTGGACTCAGTTAACTGAGCCAACTAATTACAACTCATTATTACAACTCATCCTTATATCTTTAACTGATGGATAAATCCCTCAATTAAATGAGAAACTTTTGAATGTCCTCACATATACTCCATGTTCGTAATTCCTTAACTAATTAACTCAAGACAAATTAATTAATCAATTTACAAACCGCTGTTAACATCAAATTCGAATTTTACTTCCTATGTTTAGTCCAGGGACTGACTAAAATAAGAAGGGATCCAAAAATGCTATTTTTAGAAAAATCTATTTTTAGCATTTTCACTTTTCACCCATTGTTGCTAAGATCCACAATGGTTGAACTACTATTTATAGCCCAGCTATTTATAGTAGTGCTAATTTTAGCATTTTCTATTCTTATAATTTCTTGTTGCAAATATCAACACTCCCTCTCAACAAGAAAGGGATTATCAGTAACCCTAATCCTGTCTCTATGGAACTTGAACTTGCATTTTGGCAATGCCTTAGTCAAAATATCTGCATCTTGCTTCTCGGTTGAAACATACTGCAACATCATGATCCTCTTGACCACACAATCCTGTAGATGATGGTAATGGATATCTATATGCTTGGACCTGTCATGAAACACTGGATTCTTAGAGAGTTTTATTCAACTCTGATTATCACAGTATATCACTGTAGGATCCATCATCTGAGTAAACAATTCCACTAGAATCTTTGGCATCCAAATGGCCTCACATGCTTCCTGATTGGCGGCCATGTATTCAGCCTTTATTGAGCTAAGTGAAATTGATCTCTATTTCCTGCTATACCAAGAAAATATAGCTGAACCAAGTTTGAAGATTCCTCCATAAGTGCTCTTCTGGTCTAATGGACTACTAGGCCAATCCGCATCCGTGAAGCCTTGCAGCTTCACTCCCTCTATCTGTTTGTACCATAATCTATATTGTATAGTGCTTTGAGATATCTCAACACATGCTTCACTGCCTTCCAAAATAGCTTGGTAGGTTGAACCATAGCTTGACTCAGTTGGTTCACCGCAAAGCATAAGTCGGGTCGTGTGTTCACCAGATACATGAGTGAACCCACCAGCCACGGATAAACAGTAGCAACTACTACCTCACCGGAAGTAGCATCCTCCTTCCTCTAGTTCCTAGCTAGAGATGTCTGCGTGGGTTTGCACTTCTCCATGTGAAAGCGTCTGAGTATCTCATTAGCATACCTGCCTTGAGACAAAAATACTTCCCCATCTTTCTACCACACTTCCATGCCTAGAAAGTAGTGCATGAGGCCCGTGTCCTTCATCTCAAACTCTCTTGCAAGGTCCTCCTTGCAAGATTTGATCAACTGATCATCACCTGTCAAAATCAGATCATCGACATAAAGTACAATAATCAATGGCTTACCTTCTACCATGATGTGGTAAAGGTTCGCATCTACTTCACTCTTGGTGAAGCCTAACCGAGTGAAATAGCTGTCAATCCTAGTATACCAAGCACTGGGTGCTTGCTTTAGCCCATGCAGTGCTCGATTGAGTCGGAAAACATGCGACTCGCGATTGAAGGTCTCAAATCCTTCAAGATGCTCAATGTCTACCTCTTCCCTAATCTTCCCATTGAGGAGCGTCATCTTCACATCCATCTGATGGATATTCCAACCCATATGAGCTGATAGAGCTAGCATCGATCTGATAGATGAGTACCTTGCTACGGGAGCAAAGGTCTCATCGTAGTCGATCCCCTAAACCTGTGTGAAACCTTGGGAAACAAACCTTGCCTTGTGTTTCTCAACACTGCCATCAGCTTCCTACTTTGCCTTATAAAGCCATTGGGAACTAATCATTGACTTGTCCCCAGGTCTAGGGACAACATTCCACACACTATTCCATATGATAGAATCATACTCTTCTATCATTGCATCAACCTAGACTAGTTGCTGCACTGCCTCCTGAAGAGAAGAAGGTTTGGTCGCTACACACTCCCCAACCAGGGCAATGTAGCCAGTGTATCTCTTGGTAGATCTCCTCTATCTACACTGAGAGGATGGTTGCCCCACATTCTCTCTTGCATCTAGCATCAATCTGTCAGCTTCCCACGAGCATTTCTGCTCGTATCTAGAAGACTCTCCAGGAATGGTGATCTCCACTACTGGATCCTCTGCATGTGGTTGATCCACATCATCAGGAGGCTCCTCCTCCTTTGTAACTAAAAGTTCCTCATCACCATGCTACTTGAGCTCCCTCTCAAGTGACACTCGCACGGCTCTCTGATAGTCAAACTTTAGATCCCTGCGCACTACGGTTCTCTAACTGGTAGGTAGAAACACATGATAGTTGTGGGGTGTATCTGTGTACCCAACAAGTATCCCCAACTCAGCTATTCGGTATAGCTTCTTCCAAGCATCTTTGGTCACATGACAGAAAACTGGTGATCCAAAGATGCAGAAGTGACTCACATCTGGTCGCTTCCCCGAAAAAGCCTCCATAGGTGTCTTCATCCCCAAAATACGATGAGTACTTATGTTCTTAAGGTACATTACTATATTGCATGCCTTAGCCCACAGATGAAGTGGTAGGATTTGTTCATGCAACATCACTCGAGTTGCTCCCACAATAGATCTGTTCTTCCTTTTGGCCACCCCATTCTGTTGTGGGTTATGAGGTGCCATTAGTTCTTGTTTAATACCTTTTGCAGCACATAAGTCTTTAAACTACTGGGAAGCATACTCTCCACCATTGTCGCTGCGCAAGGCTTTTACTTTCTTTCAATATTCTTTCTCTACCAAGGCTTTAAACTCATAAAACCTCAAGAAGGTTTGATCCTTCTTTTGCATAAACTAGATCCAACATCTACGAGAAAAATCATCAATAAAAATAATATAGTACCTTTGCTTTGTGGTGGAGGCTATAGAGAATGGCCCACATACATCTGAGTGAACTCGCTCTAGGATTTCTCCAGCTCTACTATCCTGATCCTGAAAGGAAACTTTTGCATACTTACCTAGGGTGCATCCCTTGCATGTATCTGTTTGCTCCAATTTTCCCTTGGGTAAGCTGGTACAAATTTGTTGCATGATCTTAAAGGCCCCATGATGCAAGTGGCCCAGTCTTCTATGCCACAACTCGCCAACATCTTGGATTTTCACCACCACTACTTTAGAATTCAGTGTAGCACAGTAATCTACCCCTAGCTTGTAGATTTATTTACTCAAATCCCAATTCCCTTGGTCTATCCTGTGTCGATATTCTTGAGGAAAACTTTTCCTTTACTAAAGACTACATCATAGCCTTTATCTTCTAGCATGGCTACAGACACAAGATTCTTTTCCAAAATTGGTACATACTTAACAATAGATAGGGTGAGAGGAGCACCATGCTCCCTCTGAAACACAACTGTACCTTCACCTGAGACACAATACTTTCCATCATCGCCCATCTCGGTCCACATCTGAAGATGATTCTCCTCCAATGTACTGAAAATTTCTTATCACCCGACATGTGGAAAGAAGATCCACTGTCCAGGTACCAAACACATCCCACCATGGATGAAGCCATGCATGTGATAAGTAAGAAATATAGCTCAAACTGTGAGGCTAATGCATCACCATCATATCCCTTGGAGGAACCCTTCTTGGATTTCTTTTGTGGACGATTCATTGCATAATGGTCCACTTCATGATAGTGAAAGAATCACACTTTCGACTTGTCAACCTTCTTCCCACCTTGAGAAGATTTGGATTGGGACACCTTCCCTTTCCCTTTCTTAGCTTTACTTGCTAAATCTAGATTTTCTTCATCATCTTGTTTTGATGAAGATCCATCCTTGGTGCTACACCTTATCTCCTTCTGCATCAGATTCGACAAAAGTTGTACCGAATCTGGCAGTCTCTATCTTCCATTAACTAAGTCCTGGTAGCTATGCTAGCTCTTAGGAAGACCGAGGAGTGCAAGATTCACCATGTCATCATCAGCTGTTATGATCCCTACGCTTCCAAGCTCATCCCTGCCGTGGTGAGCTTGTTCAGGAATGTAGAGATTGTGTCGCCCTTTTCGCACTTGATCTTTCGAAGTTTATCTTTTAGTGCCAGCTTCCTCTAATCACTACTATTCTAATAAAGATCTTTCAATGTTTTCCACATCGAAAATAGAGGGTCCTTCCCATGGAGGTTCGAGAAAATGTGATCTCGAACTCCCTCCAGGATGATTCTCCTTGCTCTAGCCACACACTTTTTCCATTCCACCAGTTGATTAGCATCAATCGGCTTCTGGACTTATTGATAATTGAAGTCCTTTAGGCTATTATCTTCTAATACTGCCTCCATGCGATCCTTCTAGGCTATATAATTTGAACTGCCATCAAGGGAATATTTGAGTCTCAAACCATTGAACGCCATTGGTGAAATAGATGTCATAAGAACTCAATTCAATATTCAGAAACAAAATTTTGAACTTCCCCTGCTTGTATATTGTTCTTCCTTGATCACCTTTGCTCTGATACCATGTAGAAATTCCCACTGTAGATCACCTATTAATGCAATGTACTAAAGTAAAACACTTGATCTACTTCTACAACCAATTTAGCAGAAGCTTAATTGAACATGAGCAACATCAACCAAGAACAAATATAACTGAGAATGAGAAGTAATCAACCATAACATAGAAGATATATCAATGGGGAAAGAACCAGCCTAAAACCCCAAGTTTGTATTATCATACAAGTGGAAATATTGTTCAAGTTACAAAAAGAATTAGCTCTCAAGCTATCATGCTCTCTCTACAATCAAACAATATTGGTCACAGACTCAATAGACATAGAATATATCTTCCTCAAGCCATCCAAACCTCCTATTTCCTTGCACAATTTTGATTGGGGTCCAATGGTATCACATGTGTGAATTGGCCTCATCACACTCATTGTAACCTCTAATCCAATTGCACAGTCCTTAAGGAATACTATTCTTTTTGCATGCAAGGAATATTAACAATAGAATATTCTTGCAACTGATAGTACACAATACCTCCATCTGATCTCAACTGGATCTCTGTCTGAACCGACATGCATGAGTTATCCATGAGTGAATCTTCAGTTATCTGAAATACAATAGTTACATGCATGCAAGCATTAACTAACTGAACTCTCATTAATTTAACAAATTGTTAAAATTAGTCTAACTGGACTTGATTGAGTTAACTGAGCCAACTAATTACAACTCATCCTAATCTCTTTAACTGATGGATAAATCCCTCAATCAAAGGAGAAACTATTGCATGTCCTCACATGGACTTCATGTTCATAATTCCTTAACTAATTAACTCAAGATGAATTAATTAATCAATTTACAAATCGCTGTTAACATCAAATTCGAATTTTACTTCCTATATTTAGTCTAGGGATTGACTAAAATAAGAAGGGATTCCAAAATGCTATTTTAAAAAAAGCTATTTTTAGCACTTTCACTTTTCACCCATTGTTGCTAAGATCCACAATGGCTAAATTGCTATTTATAGCCTGACTATTTATAGCAATGCTATTTTTAGCATTTCTTGTTGCAAATCTCAACATTTAGGCCCAGAAGTTAAAAATGAATATCTTAAGTTACTTAAAAAATACAAAGATGTTTTTGCTTGGTCTTATGATGATCTTAAAACTTATGATACATCAAGATCCCACTTAAAACTAAAGCTAAACCCTACCAACAAAAACTCGGGAGAATTAATCTAGTTCTTCTACCAACTATTTAGAAAGAGCCTAAGAAAATGTTAGATCCACAGATTATTCTTCCACTAAGATATTCTAATTGTATTTCCAACCTCGTACCTGTCAGGAAAAATAATGGTGAAATTAGACTATGTGTTGATTTTAGAAACTTAAATAAAGCACCATTAAAGGATAACTATCCATTACCTAAAATGGATCAGTTACTTCAACAAGTTTCTGGAGCTAACATGATTTCTATGTTAGATGGTTTTTCTGGTTATAATAAGATTATGGTTGACAAAGAGGATAGGGCAAAGTGTAGGAATTTACAGGGTAAGTTCCTCAGACAGAACACCAAAAGGACACCGCTCACAAACAGATCATAGATCAATACACTAGTATTTTGACGTGGTTAAAACCCTCAGAGAGGGAAATAGTCCACGACCTGCGCCAATGTGGCTACTACAGGCAATTTATTAATAAAAGAATGAAAATTTACATAAGCTTCTCTCATGCATGGTTAACCTACAAATGACCCTCCATGCGCTTTAAATAGAATTCATGGACCAATCGGGTGTCAGGCCACGGATCAAGTGTCGGTAATACCGAGGAGAGAATGAACCGTCGGATCACTACATATCGTGACCGTCGGATTGTAAGTTACAAAATGTACAACGGTAAAGAAACACACTTTACCTAACTCCATACCTAACTCTATACTAGACCAAGTTGAACTTAACTATTTCCTATGTGTCGGAATATCCTAACATCCCCCCTTAAGAACAACTTGGGATAGAATTGAAGGATTTACAAATATGACACAATAGGAGAAGGAAGGAGGCACTAGAGCCTATCCCCCCTTAGTGACAACTTCCTGAACTCCAAGCTTATATCGAAGTTTAGTGAACTTCGCCTCTGTGAGAGCCTTTGTGAAGATGTCTGCAACCTGATCATCTGTTGAACAATATTGCACTTCAAGAACATGGTCATGAATGAGCTTTCTGATGAAGTGCATGTGTAGTTCAATGTGTTTGCTGCTCTGATACCCTGTAGGAATTTACAGGGTAAGTTCCTCAGACAGAACACCAAAAGGACACCGCTCACAAACAGATCACAGATCAATACACCAGTATTTTGACGTGGTTAAAACCCTCAGAGAGGGAAACAGTCCACGGCCTGCGCCAACGTGGCTACTACAGGCAATTTATTAATAAAAGAATGAAAATTTACATAAGCTTCTCTCATGCACGGTTAACCTACAAATGACCCTCCATGCGCTTTAAATAGAATTCATGGACCAATCGGGTGTCAAGCCACGGATCAAGTGTCGGTAATACCGAGGAGAGAATGAACCGTCGGATCACTACATATCGTGACCGTCGGATTGTAAGTTACAAAATGTACAACGGTAAAGAAACACACTTTACCTAACTCTATACCTAACTCTATACTTGACCAAGTTGAACTTAACTATTTCCTATGTGTCGGAATATCCTAACAGTTCCTTTCCAAAGGAACAACATTTTCACCGTTTTGCTGTTCCTTTATGAAGGAACATCACTTTTGCATTTTGCTGTTCCTTTCTGAAGGAACAACATTTTCGTCATTTTGCTGTTCCTTTCCAAAGGAACAACATTTTCGTTGTTTTGCTATTCCTTTCCAAAGGAACAACACTTTCATATTTTGCTATTCCTTTCCAAAGGGACAACATTTTCGCCGTTTGCTGCTCCTTTCCGAAGGAATAACACTTTTGCATTTTGCTGTTCCTTTCCGAAGGAACAACATTTCCATCTTTTGCTGTTCATTTCCGAAGGAATAACACTTTTGCATTTTGTTTTTCCTTTCCGAAGGAACAACATTTCCATCTTTTGTTGTTCCTTTCCGTAGGAACAACACACCCGCATTTTTGTTGTCCCTTTCCGAAGGAACAACACTTTTGTTTTTTGTTGTTCCTTTCCGAAGGAACAACATTTCCGCATATTTTGTTTACGCTTTCTTTATTTGCTGTTCCGATTAAGGACCAACTGCTGTTCCTCTCAAGGAACAACAGTTTCGAGTATGTTTTTTTCCTTTTTCTTGCGGTTTTTATGTGCAAATATTCTTTTGCTGACCCTCTAAAGAAACGACAATTGTTCCATCTAAAGAACAACACTTTTTGAGTGCATTTTTCTTCTTTTTGTGTGTATGTGTGTTTCACCATTCAAAGGATTTTTGTGAGTGATGGTCATTTAAGGCATAGTTATACATTTATGCAAGAATACAAAAACTAGAGGATACTGAAATTAGCAAATCAAAGAAAAATCGTCATCTTTAAAAGAAATTGCTTTGAATTGATAAGAGAAAAGAGGAAAGAACACAACTATTTATATCACTTTGCTGTTGTTATTTTCACTAATACCAATGTGATTGATTATTTTTATCATGATGGTTCTTTCTAAATCCCCATAATTTTGTTTGATCATTATTATTGAATAAGAATAAGGGCAACCTTTTCTCTATTGAGATTTTCAGACTTCATCCACCATCCCTACTCTTAAGGAGTGTTGAGCCACCCTTTGTATATAAATAGGAGAAGTGTTATATAAAAGAAAAGATGTATATCTATATGATTACTAATATGATTTGTCAAATGAAGGATAGGGGGTCTCATCAAGAGCCGACCTACCATGATCATAAGGAAGAAAGTGAAGTGGCATTTCCACTATGGCCACCACACCAGGGATATGATCCAAGAGGCACATTAGAAAAATAAAAATTCCTTGGAACAGGAGGTCTCATCACAAGCCGGCCTGCCCAACTTTCGCTCCTTCCTGGTGAATGGCATTGTGATTCATCTGGTTACCAAGCCAGCACAATGGCCTCCATTCTGACATTGCACAACACTTTCCTAGGCATACAAAAAGGATTATGGTTCCAAAGGTGAAATAAGAAACTCTGTCAAGGTTATGGACACCTTTGGGCAACAGAGCTCTGTTGATGGTATTGAAGTCATATTTCTTATACACCAGTAGTCATTATAAACCCTTCTTCTTATATCTTTATAGTGATTTCAAATGAGATTATGTCATATAACCCTTTGAACCTTTGATACATGAAAATCATTTACAAATCAATCATGACGGTTAAAGTGGATAATGACTGCATAAGAACTTTTATTCACGTCAGTTGTCCTATTCTCCATTTTTCGCATCATATCACTGCATTTCCATATTTATTAGTGATTTCATCATACGCCTCGATTTTGGTAATCTGCTCATTTTTGTAAACATGTCATATATCTATGCGTTGTTCCTTTATTCCACTATATGATTACAGTTCAACATGCTGCTCCTTTATTTGACGGCCGAGGACGGCCTATCACATTACAGGGGGGCGCAGGTGATCTCCATAATTCACTGGCATACGTGTTAGCTCATTATTTGGAGGTATTATGACTTCATAAAAAATTGGGAATAGCAAGCCTAATGGTATTGTGTTTCCTAATATGCATGGCTTGCTGTTCCAATGCCATTTCCGTGTTTTGCTCTGCAAAAATTAGCAGTAAGTTAAAAATTTGAACAACTTGTTGTTCCATCATCTTCTCTGTGTTTTTCTTAACAGTGAGATAAAAATTTGAATAGCCTGCTATTCCATTGTCGTCTATGTGTTTGTACAGTGTGCTAAGTGTGAATAAGATGGGAGGAAGATCAATTCGCAGTGAGCCACAGGTGTTAATGATCTCTGACGCTGCACGAGAAATCTTAGCAAGGGCAGGATGGATAGCCTACCTTAACTGTCTACAACAATCTAACGAGACGGTGGCAGTTGAATTTCTGCAGAATTTGCAGGAAAATCATTCCATGGTGAGAGGGAGACAGATAGCAGTCATAGATGACATAATTGCTGAAGTTTCGGGATTGCCAGCCGTTGGACCTGTATGGACTCTAAAAAAGGTGAGACTACAAAACACCATAACCATCTTCTAGGACAAAGGGCAGAACCTTACTGTCAAAGGGAAAGGAGTCCTGCCGGCAACCCTGGGAGAGCCTTAGGTAGAATTGGTGAGAATTATCCAAAGCTACACCACTTGTGATGGCAGAAAAGACGTGGTAAGACCATGCCACCTCAAAATTATAGCCGTGTTAAAGCAAAAATGTGCTATGAATTTTCCTGTGTTCTTAAATTTTTTATTACATGATGTTTCCCGAAGCATGAGAAATTCTCGCATGTAGAGTCAGTGGTAAGACATCATGGTTTAATTCAGTGATAGTCAGTTACAGTCTAGCCCAACAACAGAGTAGTTGGGAAGAATTGATTTTCTCGATAGATGGGGGACTGGCCTTGCCAGCCCCAAAACGAAAACATATTGCTAGCACATCGAGTAGACCACCAAAACGAAGACAATCTGTTAGATTGGCAAGGAGCAGAGGAATGCTAGAAAATTCCCAGGGAAACATTAGCCAACCTATGGAAATACATGATTCAGAAGACGAACAACCCCCACAACTTGAAGGTGGGGAGAATGAAGAAGAATTGGAGGAAAACGATGAAGAAGAACCAAAAGAGGAAACTGAGCAATCTGGTCAGGAAGAAGGGGAGGAAATAGAGCAACGCAACGAAATTCCACTGCAAAACCCTCTGCAAGAAGATGAATTGGCCCAAATTTTGGCCAATATGGGTGAGTATCTCCAACCTCACAGCCCAATTAACCCCCATACCGAAGAAGGGTCGCAGGAGCACTCTGCTCATGATAAAAGTGCATCCGAGGAAATGTGTGACGAGGAAGAAGAAGAAGAGGATCACTCTGCTCATGATAAGAGTGTATCTGAGGAGAAGAGTGCCGAGGAGGAGGAAGAAGAACAATCTATTCCTAGTCAGAATACATCTGAAGAATTGCATGATGAAGAAGAGGTAGAAGAAGAAGCTGCCCAGGAGACAACAGAACAAACTAGGGTTTCCACCCCTGAAAAACTTGATCAGCAGAACACTGAAGAGGTGTTCCAATAAGGAAACATGGAAATTGGCCAAGGCAAAGGTACAATTCCTGAAGCACAAAAACCTAGGCCTGAGAAAAGAAACGATTGTTCCTTGTAAGAAAACAGATGAAATTAAAAAATTGCGAAAGGAACAACAGAAATTGCTTAACGTAATTAAGCAACTTCGACAACAAATAAGAATCTTAAAAATGGGGAAGAACTCAAAAGGAACCTCTGGGGAAAAGCATGCAACCATCCAGGAAAAACCCCATAAGAAAAAGACCAAGAGGACTCAAGTCAGACCTGTTATTCAGAATCACAAGGAACAACATTTGGCTGTTGCAAATGCAGAAGCACAAACGGACAATGCACCGACCTGTGATAAGGAAGTCCAGACAGATCGGATAGTGTGTGAGAAGGAAACTCAGACCATAAAGACTAGATGTCGCAATAAGGAGATCCAAGTAGATCTCTAGCCCAAAATTGTCATGATGGATAATGACCTGAGGATAGTATCTCTACAAAAAATTTGGCACAAGCACAACAAACGATAGAGAAACTCACAGAGGAAACTGTTCCTCAATAAAAATATCAGAAGTTACAACAGCAGCTAAAGAACATCAATACGTTGGAAAGCCAGGCGTTCGATGGATGGAAAAAGGCAGAGGAAAGAGTCAAAAAGGTAACCCATATACTAGACACAGTTATAAATCAAATGGATACCTTATGTTCTCTATATACTGATGTTCTAGCGTGTAGGGCACCCGCCAGAAACTATGCTTTGTTTTTGATGGAAAGATATTTACAATTGAAAATTAAGGCTGTTAAGGTAGGAGTGCCTATAGAGATAAAACCATTGATGATTTCATAAACTGTTGTAAGCATTACGGGGTGAAAGTTCAGCGATTGTTATGTGAATTTTATTTGCACAATCTTGTGTTAGATGGAGAAACATAACAGAACCCTAGCCCTTTTGTGGGTGATGTCCAACTTCAGGCATTTATTTCTTTTGGTGTTAATAAGATAAAGTGGCTTAAAGCCTACAATGTCTTCCAAAGACAGGAGAATGGATTAGATCTATGGGTAAGGGGTGAACCTAGAGACCCATTGCAATTATGGAACAAACATAGGAGCTTAATGAGAACTCAGGGTGTAATCCAGACATTGGGACCTATTCACACAGCAGTCATCCGGAAAGGGGTAGAATACTTCTTAACCATCAAAGACCTTGCCATAGTAGCAGCCAAATTCCAATACCGGACTTCTAATCAGAATATTCAAAACAGAGAACCATTCAATTATGAGAATTTTAAGCTAGCTGCTGACCGCTTGATTATCTATGGTGACCTCATCTTGAGAGAAGGCTTGTCTTGGTTAGGTTGTAGGTTCCAAAGTCTAGTCATTTGGTATCCTACACCAGGGTATAGAGCCTTATATGAATTTCCTGAAGGTTAGACAGGATATATTTTTGAAATCTTAGCTAGGAATAATGGTTGTAGACCATCAAATGAGAATCCTTCTCCAGCCTATTCCCTAACTGCCTTGCATGTCAATTACAATGTTTTCATGAGGGCATGAAAAAGGGTAAGCAGGGGGGTGTGTTGAGCATTAGAAAAGGTATGTAATTGCCACTTATTTCGTTATCTTTTCCTTTAATTCATAACTTCTTTACATTATGAGATGGGCATATGATGAAGGATTATGATAAAGTTTAAGAGATTTGTGAGTAATGTAAAATGACTAATTATTACCTTTTTCTATGCATACAATGAAGAAAACGGAAGATCGCCATTTCAGAGGAAAAGACAAGGCAAAACCAACTGCTATTCCTTTGACAAGGAACCGCATCCAGACAAGGCAATCCAGATTGGATTGCATGAGCCAGGAAAAGGAAGAAGAAATACCATATCAGCGCAAGAGGACGAAGAGATAACTGAAGGATAACGATATGGCGAATCCCTCAGGATCCTTTGATCCCGAGCGATCGCTACCTTAAGAATATCTGTATCTTTGGTATTTCCGCCTGACTGCTATAAAAAGGGACAATGCTACTAGCCCAAGGAGCAGATTATTGTTGTTTTTATATAATTTGCTGTCGCAAACTGAACTTTGATCATCGACTCTCTTTAAAGAGCGATTACTCTAACTCTATTTTCATGATTAATACATAAATTTTGTTGATGTTCCGTCTTTGATTCTGGAGTAACCTCAGTAGTGCATCCCTGGAGGCTAAGGGCCTGGCCCTAGTGGATCACTTTCTTTCTGTACCATTATTTTCCAATTCCCAGTGGTTTGTGGTTTGATTTATTTTACTTGCTTCATTCAGTAATCTGCTGTCCCGTGTTATTTCGTTTATTGGCTCTATTATATTTAATTCGTATTTGAATAGTAAGGTTATCTTCTGCAACTGAAATGTTATGTTGTTCATTCTGAAACCGTATCGCACTGCTGTTCCCTTACAGATTGACATTACTGTGTAACATTGTTGTTCCTTTACAGATTAACATTACTGTTCGTTTACAGAGTAACATTGTTGTGCATTTACAGATCAGTACTATTGTTTATTTAGCTACGGTTTACCTCTAAGTGTGATTGCTGTTCATTTGGATTGCCGTTCCCTTGCAACTGCAATCGTTGTTTCTTTATAACTATGGTTAATATTTACTATGCTCAAACTCAGATTACTGATTCCATCATTATAGATTCGTTGTGTGTTAACATTTGATTTAGTTCACTATCCGTTTACACTTGATTCAGTTTGCTGTTCAATATTTTGTAGAATTACTTAAGTTTGCTGTTCCATCCTTGGTTTGCTATTCAAATCAATTCCTAGTTAAAGATTACTGCTTCATTCATTTAGATTATGATTGCTGCTTAATTCATTTCTGCAAGTTAAAGCTTTGTTGTTCAACCTTTTCAAATAGATTAGTTGTTGTTCCCTTTCCCGTTAATTGAATTATCATTTCATGTAATTGCCTTGGTGTGAACAGAATGATCTACAACTGTAGTGAACATTGAGTATTGATGTCTGGTTCCTAGATTGGAGATTTTCTCTTTTATTGCTTTTCAATTGCATCAATTTACAAAGGGAAGAGTTATCATTACTGCACCCTTGAATGATGTGTGTTGTAGTTTCTTAAATGAATGATTTAGTTACAAAGCATTTCAATTTCTTGCCATTACATTCAAAGTTTGTTTCTAGCATTTATTTACTTTTGTGGAAGCACTATACTACTAGCATTACTCTTGACAAGTGACATAAACCAACATGCAATTTGGAATTTCACAAGTCCGCACTCAAAACATGACAACAACCAACAAATAAAATAAATTGACTTGGACAAAAAGCAATAGCTTCACCTTCATTTTTGAGTTTCTTCTGTTTATTTGAATTTGACTCATGACATTCTTTATCTAACAATGAATCAAAATCATCACTAGTACTAAATTCATCCAACACGGACTTTGGATATCCCACTGACATCTGCATTTTTGTTGCCATGCCTGAAAACCATGGAGTTTCTTGTCGATAGTAGAATAAGATGTGTGCCTTCTACTCAAGAACACATTCCTTATTGACCAGTGTTACCTAACAGAAACCAAAGAGACAACACAATATCAGTGTACAAAAAATCCCCTACCGAAATATAATCATAACTTAGCAAAGAAGTCTAAAAGATGTTCTTAATTAATAAACTTTGTATTTTAAAATACTGTTTCTTTAGATTCAAAAAATACTATGTTGTACAACACTTATATCTATTTATCTAGGCAATTATATCATAGCATATGTCACACAATAGCAATCTATAGTTCCTAAAGTAAAAAGAAAAAATTGAACAAGAAAATAGATTTAGAAAAGAGTTTTGAAATCTATAAGTTTGTCATCAAAGCTTTAATTAATTTAACAACAAACTAGTTGGAGTTTGAAAATCAAAATCATTCATAAGAAATGAATAAGACAATGGCCAAAGTCGTTATTCATACAAATAAATCTAGAGTCACTATTGCCATTGCAGATAACTGAAATTTGTGCAGTGGTCTAACATTTAGAGCTTATTTTCCAAGAAGACTCATCAATACTATCATTTTTTTCCACGGTCTGTTGTGTCCCTAGATCCAGATCAAATAGCTTTCCATTCTCAAGTTCTACCTTTCAAGTACTGATTTATGGCTCACCCTTTAAAACACAATTCTACCACTCCATTTTATTTTGTTTTGTCAAGAGAATTGGCAGGACCTTCCCATCCTATGTTTTACATCATCAATAACCATCCATCAACGATATAAAGAATAACATATACACAACAAAGGCCAAAGAGGTGCTTGTTGTATAGCTATGTTTGAGGACTCATCTGACCTTACTGGTGCGAAGAGCTCACCCAAAAAAGAGACATCCATGTGGAATTGACAAAACTTTTTTAAATCAAGCTCCAAGTAAACGAATCAAAATATGAACATCCTTTTAATCAATAAAATCTCTGACTTAAAATAAAAGTGGCCTAGAATTCAATGTTATATCAAACATGTCAAGTAACTAACATCGGGTGAGAAATACAAGTCATGCATATTGGATTAGTGAAATAACTAATTTGGTAAAGCTCAAAAACAGATGACTTACAACTAAGAAACACAAATAAATGAGTTAGAACTAAGACAAAAGGTTGCCCTTTTAACCTTGTCGTTAAATAACTCTTCTTTATGTCATTTGCCATTAAAATTTTTCTGATACCAGGTGGAAGTGGTATCGTAACATTAACCTCTAATAGTCAGTGTCCACGACTACTTCTCAAGACCCGCTCCATTACCAACATTTGGGGCTAGATAAGATACTTGCAAAAACCATCAACATGAAAATGAAATATACATCCTTGTAAAAAAATGGGAGGAAAAAAAATATCCACAAATTGAAACAAACTTTAGGATACCTCATTCTTGCAACATGATTATCTTGTCATGAACAACAAAAAAATGAATTAGGAAAAATGTAATTTTTGCCACATTTTGACAATGAAATCTTTTACATATTCTATGAACAATTGATGAAAAAAGTCAGCGAAAGCTTGTCAGCATGAGGATTATACTAAAACATAAAGGAACAACTTCGACACATATATAATCCTAAACATAAGTATCTATACATATAAGTATTTATTGAGGACATTGTATTTTGTGAAAATATGGAAGTCAAATCTTTGAAATAACACAATTTATGGTACCACTGCCTTACGAAGTCCATTCATTCGAGTATTTACAAAGTCCATTTAGGAGTTTCTTCAAAGTTCAAAGTTAAAAAAATTAGCATGTAGCCTAAAAAAGCTCAGATTTGAAAAGGAGATAACGCAAAGATGTAGAGTATATTTCTCACATTTATATATCCTAATTTCCAGACATTGAAATGACACTTTTTAGCATACTATTGTGAATTCAACCCCAAATGCTAGAAAAGAATATTGATGGTTATTTTGCTAATATAGAAGTTTTATACATGCATTTATCTAAACAGTTAGCTTGCAATCTCAAACATATCTAAGGATGCACACAATATGTTGCGTCTTTAGTGCTAGTGTGTGAAATTGGGACAACGAAGTCCAACATATAATAATTTTCCTACAACATGCACTAGCCAAATAGGTGAACAATAGTATTGTAGGTATGTGTTATGAATATATGTATTGCAGATCAATAAGAGTATGGTTGGAACAATCATGTCCAACCCTTCCAAGTTTGCCTATAATTTGCACTGGTTTAATAGGTGAACAATAGAATTGTAGTTTTTCTTTATGCATCACTTATCTAAATTGAACACCTTCAACATAGAAATTTCAAAGAATATGTCCAGAGCTAGTAGGTAATTTGCAAAATTAAAGAGTTGGCTTGATTTTTTCTGGAGAAGACTAGATTCCTACATTGTTCAATGTAAATTCATGACACTTTTCCAAGCTTAGATGGAACAAAAAGGAACCAAGCTAGAAGGTTATTTAAAGAATCCTTACTTAGCCAGGGTAAAATTTTAGCCCTTTTTTTATTATCAAAAAGCGTAAATGTAAGAACTTTAAGAAATTCAGTGAAGACACTGTAGAAATGTTCTTATCAAACCACTAGCGTAAATAGAGCTAAGAAATATTGCTTTGTAAAAGAGATATTCATGGTCAAATTAACATGAAAGTGACCTTTTCGCATAGTTAATGCAATAGTGCTCATGTTGTAGTGTTCCAGGGCATGCTAGGGACTACAGGGAGTGCTCATGTACCTCTAGAGAAGAGGTGGGTAGACATCAAGTTGTAGCCAGGAGGTCTACAAGCGATGAGGGGCAGGATCCTTGAGGTACCCAACCTATTAGATTATACCTTGCTACGGGAGCCCCAAAGAGAGAGTAGCAGGACTGGTGGATGTGGATAGAGACGGATGCGGATGAAGTGGTGGAGAGTGCTACAATGCAGGGGTCCTCGGGCAGCGTGAGGCTAGTAGGCTGCAATAGTGTGAGAGGCATAGGAGTGTTTCCAGTGTAGGATGGCACAGAGAGGTGTGCAATAGTGCGAGATGCAGGGAGTTGTTGCAGCAGCACAAAGCTTAGTAGAGGGAGCACTTGTTAGCAGCAGAGATAATTTTAGCATCGGGAGTGTTTCTAGCCTCACAGGTATGTCAGAAGTTGGGGGGATTAGTTAATTACTTCTTAGTAACTGAGTTGCAGTGTAGTAGTAGCATGATGCAGAATGGTGAGAGGGGGTTGCAGTGCAGATGTAGTGGTGGGAGGATGGACCAACAAAAACACAGATGCAGAGGGAGCTACTGTACAGATGCAACAATGGCAGTGGCAGGGCCATGGGAAGCAATACAGGATGTAGTAGTGCAGAGGATGTTGTACGAGGAGGCCTAGCATCAACACAGCTACCGGTGTCGGATAATCAATGTAATGCTTAGTTAGGAGTAATGCTTAGTGCAGGGGTCCTCGGGCAACAAGAGGCTAGCAGGTTGCAATAGTGTGAGAGGCATGGGAGTGTTTCCAGTGTAGGATGGCACAGAGAGGTGTGCAACAGTGCGAGATACAGGGAGTTTCTGCAGCAGCGCAGAGCTTAGTAGAGGGAGCACTTGTTAGCAGCAGAGAAAATTTCAGCATCGGGAGTATTTCTAGCCTAACAAGGATGTCAGAAGTTGGGGGGATCAGTTACTTACTTCTCAGTAACTGAGTTGCAGTGTAGTAGCGGTTAGTAGTAGCACAATGCAGCATGGTGAGAGGGGGTTGCAGTGCAGATGCAGTGGTGGGAGGATGGACCTGCAAAAACATGGATGCAGATGGATTTGCCATACGGCTGAAACAGTGGCAGTGGTAGGGCCATGGGAAGCAATACAGGATGTAGTAGTGTAGAGGATGTTGTACGGGGAGGCCTAGCATCCACAGGTACCGGTGCCGGATAATTAGTGTAATGCTCAGTGAGGAGTATTACTAGAGCACAATCCTTGCTAAGATGGAGTGTTGATTTGGGGTTGCATCAGATGTGCTCTAGCCATGAAAATTGGTGGAGAGGCTAAAGCACATGATATCTCCAAGACACAGAAATGGTTCAGGCAGGTTCTACCCGGTTTAGGAGGTACTAAAATAATTAATATTTTTAATGAAGTTCCTAAGTCTAAACTTTCGAAAAATAAAATATTAATGGGTATTAATAAACTGGGTTCGAAGGTTCAAAAAGTCATGGATAGTGAAGTGTCAATGATATCAGAGCACAGGTGCAGGCAAGCCCAAGCAAGAGAGAAAGCAATTAGTCAACTGCATGGAAACAATTTTGTCCCTCTTTGCACGTGGAGTAATTTCTTCTTCCATCTGTGACAGGAAGGGTCTCGATCTGTGTGAGTTTTGAGCATTAATCCCAGCCTCTTTAATATTTCCAAAACAACTTCTTCATGTCTACGTCCATTTCTTATGGATCTCTTGGAATATGGTTTGGTTTCGTAATTGCAAGGAGCAGATTTTTGGCCTCTTAAGGACATCGGCTTTTACACAAGGATTTCCTTTGCAGCCAGTAGTTTCATTGCAGAACAATGTGTTTTTTTTCTTCCTCTCTGAATAGAAGTAGGCTATAGAAACTAGTAAGAGTTCTATGAAAGAATCGTCCAAGCAAAAGTCAAATAATTCCTTGTGGCATAATTTCTGAGAAACACTCTAATATCTGTGATTAAAATGAATCGATGAACAAGGAGCAATAAGGATTTTTAAGAATCCATTTGGGCTTGTTTGAAAAACTTTTAAAGACCAAATTATTGGAGACCTGTTATAATTTGGTCCTCATTAGGGAATTATTACTGAGCATGAAGGTTTTCATCTAAGTTTATTTATCTCTAAGGTTCAGTGGTATCACATTTCGCTGATAGTTTGGCTCTAAAAGAAATTCCATGAATAGTTGATGACACTTCCAGATTTGTGGCATAAGCGCTCGTCTCTTTGGAATATCACTATAATCCCTGAATTTTAGGGCATTTTCTATCTTGTGAAGTGTGGAGCTATTTCGATCCTCTTTGTTGGGTAGCGGAAGCCCCACGCAATGGTTAGAGGACGTGAAGTCGAACATTTTGGGTAAATATAGGGCAAAGAATTTGTTGAAAGCGTAGAGCGCGAATTATAATAGGTTAAGTCAAAGTGTAGTCTGCTCGAAAATAATGTAACGAAACATAAGTAGGGTCGGCCCGCGCAGGGGTCGTGGGTTAAGGAAGGGTATAAATAGAGCGAGGCTTTATGGGTAGAGGGAGGAGAGTTTTGATGATATGAAATGTAATGGGTTCTTGAACAAGATATTTGGAAAGCGTCTATAAGTCCGAGTCGAGGGATTGGGGTAGTAGGTAGAGGCTCTGTAGCTGTGTGCGCAGAGGTGTGGAAAGTTCGCAGCTGTGTGCGCGGACCCCTGTAGCTGAGTGCGCAGCGCGGATCTGGATTTATTAAGGACAAAGTGGAAATAAAGATAAGTTTCTTCTAGAATTCTGAGTTTCTTCTGAACTATCATAATATTTGTTTAATCTTATCCGCTTATGGTTATAAATCTGGGTTTATTTTAATACGTGAATCAATTGTGTTGGTTAAATGTTTGCTTAAATACCTTGGTAATTGATAACCACATCATATAATAGAATAGTGCACTAATAAGAAAGATATACTCAAGCTGGACCTATGTGAATACTGAGCAGCACGAAGTTGTAAACTAGTGCGTGAAACCTCCAGACCACACCAAGACATCCCTAGGGTGCAGAAACCTGGTTCCAACACCCTCCCCTGCTACCTCAGGTGAGACCTCAATTTGCGATCCGCGGGTTATTGCTGAAAGGGTTGGTAGCTGCGGGATTTATTTGGTTAAATAACTCTTCCAAACCTAGGTCAGGCCCATATAAGCCAACAAATGGTTTCGTTGCCGGGACCAGGATCTGCCTAAGGGGTGTCTAATGTGGGAACACTAGAATCCTACAAAGAAAGAACTCGAAGATTGGTGGGATCTAAAGCTTCACGAGTTCGCGGTTCAGGAAAACAGAAACTCACGAATATCGAAGGAACAGTGGTTGGATCATTATATATTCACGGATATATATGAGATCTTCTTCGTAACATTCTCGATAGAATTGTACGAGTGGATCGCGAAGTTAGCTGATAGCGTGGGAAGGTGCAGATTAGACCAGCCAATACTGTGGACTCCGGAACTAGTGCACAGGCTGGAAGTTACCGAAGATAAACTTGCACACGTAGTAGACCACTGGTTAGATCAGATTATAGGGGGATTTATCATTGAATTCATGAAAGATACAACCGTAATTTATAGCGAAGCAGAAAGGAAATTTCTCCAAGGACCGTGAGGTAGATACATCAAATCATTGAATACTTGGATTAAGATGCTGTTGTGCAAAAAACAAATCATGCGTGTATATTGATGTCTGGAGTAATGTGGAGCGGAAGGGGTTATCGAAGAACAGGAGAAGTAGAGAACAACCCCTTGATTTCTATCTCGCGGGGAAATGAGGAGGAACTTGCTAGGCTCTTGACAGGAAGTGCGATCCAATTGATTAAAGAACGCTTCCCACTGATACCACCTCCATCTACACTACCACCCGCTTCACCCGCATTGAGTCCATCCACGCCAACACCCCCTCCACCAACAAAAGCTGGGATGGCGACCACAGTCAAGTTACCGACATTTCACGGTGTAGGGAATGAAGAGCCAAGTCAATTCTGGTTTGTGATAAAATCTGTATGGGGCACCCAAGGCATAACAGATGAAAACATTAAAAAGGCCATGCTGGTCAAAGCACTACAGGACCGCGCGCTGACATGGTACATAAAATACTCAACCAACAATTTGAATGAGGGGATAGCGGCGATACAGGACGCACTTAATAAAGAGTTTGGCCAACCAAAGTTTGAAACCCAGTCAGTCATTGGGTTCAAGGAGATAGCAATGTTTCCTGGTGAAACTCCATGGGATCTGGACTAGAGATTAAAGAGTACTATTGATGAAGCTAACATGACTTTGGCAGATGGGCAGCATTGTGCGTGGTTTGTGGCATCCTTGATGCCCCATCTAAGGATGACGTTGGCACAACATAAGATCTCAACCCAAGCCGAGGCACTGGAAACAGCAATGAGGTTACACGCGACCCCAACACCAGACCTAGGGTTGGGAGTTCAGAAAATCCACACACAACTTCAAAACTTGAGCCTGGAAGTGCAAAGTCTGAAGAAAGGAAGAGTGTCCTGACCAGAGGTACACCCGAAGGTAGGCTGTATTAAATGTAAGAGCCAAGTGCACGACAAGGATCATTGTCCGGTTTTCTCAAACTATCTGGCAGGAGGAGGCCCGATGCCGTTAAAAGTAGAAGTACAAGTAGGACCAAGTACTGCACAGGCGCTTTGGTGCACGATTTTCCAGGTGGGTGGGAAGCATGTGACAGATAACTGCCACTTATTACAAAAGTATACCCAGACCTCACAACAGTTGTATTGCACCTTTTGTCGATTGGTGGGGCACGATGAGTGAACGTTTCGAAGTTATGAATTAATGTTAGAGAGAACCCCAGCCTACCAGATGGAGACTGAAGTTCATGGAGGATTTCAAGGACGTGGCCGGGGAAGAGGATTGGGAACTAGACGGGGCCAAGGATAGTTAATTTGCTATAATTGTGGTGGACAGGGGCACTATGCTCGCGACTGCACTAACCCAACCAGGATCTCATGTCCCTACTGTTAGTAGTTTGATCATGAATTAGTGGACTGTCCAACTTGAATTGCCCAATTGAGCGAAAAGGGAGCCCTCGAATCTCCACCAACCCAAAATATCTAGATGATGCGTGTGGAACCTCGTGAAGAGGACCCTAGTATAAATATGGTACTAAGAAGCGGCGCAAATATAGGAGGGAATGAAGGCGGGAAAAGGTGCGACACACCTATGCATGAATATAACACTGAGTTGGAACAGGGGAAGATGGGGTCAAAAGAAGCTCAGCAGAACTTTGTGAAAGCGTCTACGCCAGGTAGGAGGGATAGAATGGAGTCAGGAGTGGACTCCTCCATGATCACTAACTTTCTTGAAACCTGCATGAAGTTGCTGCGCGACCGTAACCCTGTGCAAGGATTGCAAGAGCTAATCATGAGGTGCATCAGATCTGGTGAACTCCAGGTCATCCAGAAGATAGGAAGACATGGTATGCTCACCAGACGAGAGATGAGACTGACAACACAAATTGGTGACTATGAAATGGATCAAGTCATCTTGGATTTAGGCTCGGATGCAAACATATTGCCTAAACAAACCTAAGAGTGTATGGGAGAGCCCGCACTACAATTGTCCCCTATTCAATTACGAATGGCCAACCAACAAAAGATCTTACCAATGGGCCGATTGCAAGGAGTGACAGTGGATATCGACGGTGTGAGTACCTAGACCAATTTCAAAGTCATAGAGATTGTGGATGACAACAATCCTTACCCTGCACTGCTCGGAATTGATTGGGCCACAAACACGAAAGGGATCATTTACTAGAAAAGACGCAAGATGACATTCAAAAAGAAGTCACTATGGGAAGCAGTTCCATTGGACCCAGCGAAAGGGGAATGCTATATTGAACCCGTACGTGATGAAGGAAGTGACGACGAACTGGATTGCATTTATCAGATAACAACAAAAGGCTCAGATCAAGCAGAGTCCGTCGATAATAGAAGACCCTCGTGGGAATGTGATAACATCTACACCGTGGATTCCGAGGAGGAGGCAGAGCGATGACAGAATCGACTGTAGGCAGTTACGACACTCAATTGCAATATGGTGACTCAGTCGGTACGGTGCGTAACAACAGAAGAAAGACCATGACCAGAGGAGAATGGCGCGACCATTGAAGTGCAACTCGGCCCTCCCGGTACGTTATGCGAAATACGAGAACAACCCAGTGTGCCGAAAGACGGGTTGTGCGCACATGGGGAGGAGCCGCAGAAGCTGGGGGATAGGTGGCAATTTCAAGTCCGGATTAGAGGATGTACATGGTGGCCATGATGGCATTAAGTGGTAGTTCGAAAGATATGGATGCACATCAGATGACTGCCAACCCAACCGGACCGGCGCGGAACACCGGGTCACAACGCTAGGAGGGACCATCTCTCTATAGCCAAACTAACCACTACTGGTACAACTCACTCCACTGATGACAACATTCACGATAGAGTTCAACAGCTTTGGGCAACCATTTTGCATGGGAAAATATGACTTGATAAGTTAGAAGAAATTGGGACCCGACTCCGTGCACAAAATAGGAAGCTGGACAAAGCAATTGCGGAATTACAGTTAGAAGTTGCCTACCTGGATTACAGAAAGGAATTACCAAAGGAAACCGACGTGGCTGGATCTCCTACCCTATTACAAGAATTGAGCCCACTAGCGTCGTTATGACTGAACCAAGAAGAACAAGGATGCATGCACCATAATTCAGTAGTAGGATCGAAGGAACATATAGGGTGCTCGCGACCCGGGCTAGTCGGGAAATGGAAGACCTGTACTAGGGGTTCACCCACCTGAATATCCGTCGGAGACCCAGCCCCAACACCCCATGCAGTTGAAATAGGGTGAGGGATAATGAACCAGGTTGCTGAGAAGCCGCGCGACAGAACCATTGCATACATACAGAAACCACATCTGCGTCCCTAGGGATTCGCTCCCGCGAAGGAAAGATGGAAAGCGACCGTTGTAGCTACTGTTCATGAAATAATGACCCATTTAAAGCACTACAAAGCAGGTGGTGGGAAATTAAGGCAGAGGTATAACCACCGAAATCACAATTGTGAACTACCGAAGGGCAAGCAACCAAATTGGAATGTAGAATCATATATAATCAGGGTTAGGGTCACGTCACCACGTCTTCCTACTCTGCAAGAAAACTGCCCAGCGTCAATAACATGATGAATGATGAGAAATTCAAAAATAGTCCATGGTTTCAGGCATTGCCCAAATATTATGAAGACACAATTATGAAGGCACAAGATCCTACTGCAGACAGGCGCAGCAACCATTGGAAAACCATGAACAACGTCGTGCAGAAATTCAAGCAGGCATAGAAACAATGAGGTGCGTTGTCCGTGAATATTCGAGGCTCTTAGATTAGTCGATTGGTATACTTACATCTCTCCAAGAGGAACCCACCATAAAATGTGTAGAAGATGAGGCACACGCACTACAACAGGCCTATGATATAGCTAACGGCAATGCACAGATGGTCGCTCTCACACAGCGACTAGCTAAAATGCGGGAGGCCCAGGCTCTCAAAGCCCAAATGGACATTGCTTGGAAACAAGAGGCAGAGCTTAAAGAACGCATTCAGCCTTGGCTTGATGAAGTGTTTGCCGTCTCTACAATGATTGAGAGAAAGTTAGCACATATGCAGGCAGTATGCGATTCCAAGCAGGCGAATCCAACTAACATAGATGCATCAGTGACTTGGGTGGAACAGGTACAATAGATCGCCATAGAATTTGTTAAAGAAACACATGTTGTACAAAAGCTAGTAACCAACCTCCGTAAAAAGGTTGCCCCACCAGCCCAGTGACTTGTGACGAGTCACGATGATTGTGTTGGGGGACCATTGGGTAGCGGAAGCCCCGCGCAACGGTTAGAGGACGCAAATACGAACATTTTGGGTAAAGATAGGGCAAAGACTCCGCTGAAAGCACAGAGCGTGAATTATAATATGTTGAATCAAAGGGTAGTCCGCCCGAAAATAATGTAATGAAACATAAGTAGGGTCGCCCTGCACATGGGTCGTGGGCCAAGGAAGGGTATAAATAGAGCGAGGCTCTATGGGTAGAGGGAGGAGAGTTTTGGTGATATGAAATGTAATGGGTTCTTGAAAAAGATATTTGGAAAGCATCTATAAGTTCGAGTCAAGGGATTGGGGTAGTAGGTAGAGGCTCTACAGCTGTGTGTGGAGAGGCTTGGAAAGTCTGCAGCTATGTACGCAGAGCCTTGCAGCTGAGTGCGCAGGGTAGATCTGGATGTATTAAGGAAAAAGTGGAAATAAAGATAAGTTTCTTCTGGAATTCTGTGTTTCTTCTGAACTGTCATAATATCTGTTTAATCTTATCTGCTTATGGTTATAAATCTGGGTTTATTTTAATACGCGAATCAATTGTGTTGGTTAAATGTTTGCTTAAAGACCTTGGTAATTGATAATCACATCATCTAATAGAATAACACACTAATAAGAAAGATATACTCAAGCTAGACCTATGCGAATACTGAGTAGCGCGGAGCTATAAACTAGTGCATGAAACCTCCCAACCACACCAAGACATCCCTAGGGTGCGGAAACCTAGTTCCAACACCCTCCCTTGTTACATCGGGTGAGACCTCAGTCCACGCTCTGCGGGCTGTTGTTGAAAGGGCCAGTAGCTACGGGATTTGTTTGGCTAAATAACTCTTCCAAACCTGGGTCAAGCCCACATAAGCCAACACTCTTAGGGCTTCATTCAATTGGAAAGGATGAGTTGTTAAGACATGAGAGTTTTGAAGTTCCTTTTGGATTGACTTGTATTTAGAGCTTACACCAGTGATTCTTGAAGGAACCAATGAAAGAAATCCTTTTATCTTGCAGACTATTTTAACATTTCCCAAAAATTGTTTACAACTCCTTAAAGCACTTCAGTCATCTTTGGTTAGGGAAAGGGCATATGGATATTTTAGATTTATTTTAGATCTATAGATAAGTGTTTTGCTAAGATGTCTGCAACTCCTTTTTAGATCGAGATTCTTCTGTGCTTATGACATGAATTACAGAACTACCTGTAATCTTTGTTGGTCATCAATTCAGTCATTTATGGCCCAGTACTATTACAAGGATGAATAATTCAGGCAGTTGATTCAGAGTTCTGAAGTTTGAATCTAAATGTTTCAAGGTCTTTTCATACATATTGTTGATTGTAAAGCATATAAATTTCTGAAGCATTCAAACTCTGCAATATGAAAGCTATTCAAGTAGGATGTTGTGCTAAAGTTGGATTCACTACTAGGTCATTATTGTAACAATCATAGAAGATAGTAATTTTGTCAAGGGCTTCCTCAGTATGCAGCAGTATGAATAGACAGGGGACTACTATTCATAGTTCTCATGCTGCATTCCTTTTATCTATATTAGACAGAAGCAACATAGAAAATCCTTGCTAGGGTTTAGATTGATGGCAGTCTTGACCTTAATAAGCAACAAAGACAATACTTGACAACTACATATGTTGATGTAAGAAGCCCTCATACAAATTTGCTTTGTAGGCAGGTTGGAGAAGATATGTGACATGGCAATCAATGTTCTTATATAAGACAATGATTTGATAGTGTTTTTGTTCTGACACACATTAGAGCAAACATTTTGAGATACCTTAAAGTGTTACAGACCTTATCCAAAGTGCAGAGTTTGAAGAGTAATAACATTCAGTGTTTGGAGATTTTTTGAAAACGTGCAACAATTTAAATAGTTGACCTTATATACATAGCAAGTTGTTACAGTAGCAGAAAAACATTAGCATGACAGTGACTCAGGAGGGTGACTGTAGTAGCCTTCTATCTGACAATAATTTATGATGGTATGATGTATTAGATGTAGCACAATGACATACTATATAGTGTTATAACAATGATAGTGAAGTGTCAATGATAGTTAAGACAATGATGATTGCACAGTAAGCCTTGACACAACAACAAACAGTGGTGTGTACCCTAGTGTTGGGCATGGAATCCTCCCCGAGGCATGTTTTTGGGCTCAAAACCCATGTTGTGACTGAATAATGTTGTAAATCCCCATGAATTGCAGGCACAAAAGTATGTTAGAGTCATAAGGTTGTCTGCCCTAGTTTGTAATGTAATGTTGGCCTACCTATGGTCCGCGGACCATGGGATTGTATAAATAGGGCAAGGCTCTAAGTGTAAGAAAAAAGGAAGTAGAGGATAGAGGACAAGTCTAAGGGATTGAGTCGTAAGTGTCTAAGTGTGTTGTTGGGTCGTAGAGTAGGAGAAGGCTCTACAGCTGAGTGCGCAGAGGCCTAGTTGTCCACAGCTGAGTGCACGGACCCCTGCATCTAAGTGCGCAAGATGGAGTCGAGTCTGTAACTGAAGAAGAGAATAATAAAGAGAAGTTTTATCCAAATACTGTGTAATCTGTTCTTGAGTTATTACATGTTTGAAATCAATTGAAAAATTTATATTGTTTATTTATTGCGCGCACTTGTATGAATGATTTATATTGCTAAGTATACTTTACACATCCAAGTAAGCTAAGTTAATCAACTAACGGTGGAATACTAGTAAGGACTTGGGTAATAGCAACGTTCGGCCCCTGAGTAGGGCTGCACGAAGGCAACATCTCAGGTTGCGAGGTGTGGGTGAGTGCGTGTAGCGACGTGTGCGCAGGGTCGAACCGTGGACCAATTGAACTCATCAGACATCTCTAGGGTGCGGAAACCTAGTTATAGCACCCTCCCATACTACTTTGGGTGAGACCTTAGTCTGGGCTTCACGGACTGTTGCCGAAAGGGCCAGTAGTACCGGGATTTGTTTGGATAATTCACCTTTGAACCTGGGTTAGGCCCCACCAAGCCAACAAATGGTTCCATTGCCAGGACCGGGATCTGCATAAGAGATGTCTGATGTCATGTCACTGGAATTCGACAAAGAAAGAAATTGAAGAGTGGCTAGACAGAAAGATTCACGAGTTCGCAGCGCAGGAAAATAGGAATTCGTGAGTATTGAAGGAACAGTGGTTAAAGCGCTACTTATATATGGAAATCCACAAAATTTTCTTTGCATCCTTCCCCTATGAGTTGTACGAGTGGATCACGAAGCTAGCAGACAGTCAAGGAAGGTGTAGGCTCGACAAATCGATTGTGTGGACTCTAGAGTTGGTGCGCAGACTAGAAGCGTCAGAAGATAAGATCGCGCATGTTGTGGACCATTAGCTCGATCAAATTATAGGAGGGTTTATCACCGAATTCACGGTAGATACTTCAGTCAATTACAACAAGGCAGAATGACGCTTCCTCAAAGGACCGCGAGGTAAGTACATTAAATCTTTGAACACTTGGATTAAAATGCTACTATGTGAAAAGAGGGTTATGCAAATAAATTGATGTTTGGGGCTATGCGAAGTGGGACGATCTATAGAAATGAAGGTAGCATAGAGATAGAGAATAGCCCCTTGATTTCGCCTTAGTGAGAAAGCGAGGAAAAGCTCGCAAAAGTTTCACCAAGAAGTGCAATCAGTATGATAAGGCAGCGAATTCCGTGCATACCTCCTCCACCTACACCACCACCAGTCTCACCATATTCACCCCCATCTCTGCCCACACCACCTCTGCCACCCCGACAGTTCAATATAGTGAGTGCAATAAAGTTTCTGGTGTTCAAAGGAGTCGGGAACAAAGATCCGGACCAATTCTAGTTCGTGGTAAAGGCTGTATGGGAAGCACAAGGAGTCATGGATGATAATATAAAGAAGGCAATGTTGGTAAGCACATTGCAGGATCATGCATTAACGTGGTACATCAAGCATTCTAATGACAATCCAAATGTAGGGATCGCAGATATCCAAGTTGTGTTGAATAGGGAATTTGGCAGGCCAAAATCGGAGACACAGTCGATTATCGGGTTTAAGGAAATCGCAATGCTTCCAGATGAGACCCCCTGGGAGCTATATGAGAGAATAAAAGGTATGATTCGCGAAGAAAACATGACCTTGACGGATGGGCAACACCGCGCATGGTTTTTAGCACCACTAATGCCGCATCTAAGGACGGCGCTATCGCAGCAGAAGTTATCCACCCATGCTGAAGCTTTGGAGATTCCAATGAGACTGCATGAGACCCCAATACAATATCCTACCCTGGGAGTCCAACAAATCCACGCGCAACTGAAAAATTTGTCTGGAAATGCAAAGTTTGAAACAAGATAGGACAACTCGCCTAGAAGTGCGTGAGGAGGTATGGTGCATAAAATGCAAGAGCCAGGGGCATGACAAGGACCATTGTCCAGTCTTTGTGAACTACCTAGTGGAAGGAGGGCCAATGCCATTGAGACTAGAGGCACAAGCAGGGCCAAGTGCGGTGCCTGCATTATGGTGCGTGATTTGTCAGATAGGAGGGAAGCACGCTACAGATAACCGTCATCCATTACAGAAATATACGTAAACATCCCAACAGTTATTATGTATTTTTTGTAGGTCAGTAGGCCATGATGAGCACACCTGTAGAAGTTATGAATTGATGATGGATCGAACCCATACCTACAGAGTTCAGACTGAAACGTGAGCCCTTGATCAAAATGCAGGGATGTCGCGGACTGGATTTCAGGGGCGCGGACGAGGTTTAGGTGGAATGGGACCAGGAAGGGGTCGTGGACAGTTGATTTGTTACAATTGCAAAGGGCCAGGGCATTATGCCTGGGATTGTATGAATCTGACGAGAGCATCATTTTATCTTGTACCCAGTTTGATCATGAGACAGAGGACTGCCCCACTCCGATAGAAAGGTTGCATGATAAAGGAATACTCCAGCCTCCCCCGACTCAGAACCTAAAAATGATGAGGTCTGACCCGCACGAAGAGGACCCAAATGTAAACATCGTGCTTCGAAGCGGTATCACGACAGTAGATGACAAGGGCAAGCAGCTTGAAGAAAGTGCTTGGGTTCGCAAGGCTTCTACAAAGGAACCAGAGTTCGATTTGGAATGCGCGAAGGAGACAGTCATGGAAGCTAAGAAGAGCTTCACAGAGGCCTCCACTTTAGGTAGTAAAGACAAAATAGAACTGGAGATGGACCCATCAATGCTTACTACCTTCCTGGAGACATGCATGAAGTTGCTACGCGACAGCAAGGCTGTGAAGGGACTGCAAGAACTCATCACTAGGTGTGCTAGGTTAGGAGGATAGTGCGTAGTCTGAAAGCTTGGGAAGCACACAACACGAACAGGAAGGGAGATGAGATTGACTGCACAAATCGAGGAATATGAAATGGATCAAGTGATTCTAGATCTAGGATTGGACGTGAACGTACTACCGAAGCAGACATGGGAGCACATGGGCAGGCCCGCGTTGCAACGGTCTCCTATTCAATTGTGAATGGCGAACCAACAGAAGATCCTACCGATGGGAAGATTGCAGGTAATAACGGTAGATATCGAAGGTGCAAGCGTTCTTGCATATTTTGAAGTAATAGAGATTGTCGATGACAACAATCCCTATCTTGCACTACTGGGAATAGATTGGATCACTGATATGAATAGAGTGATAAATCTAAAAAAGCACAAAATGATTTTTGAGAAAACGTCACTGCGTGTAGTGGTACGTTTAGACCCTGTGGAAAGATCATGCTACATAAAGCCAGTGCGCGATGACGATCTAGACTGGATATACAAGGTAACTGCTCGGGAGTAGGATTGGGTGAATCCTACAGTGGATGGCAGGATTTTGTGGGAGTGCGAAAGCTCCTGCACATCAGATTCCAATGAGGAAATATAATGATGGTAGAACCAGTTACACGTGGTACCCATGCTCAATTGTGACATGGTGGTAAGATGGCTGTGCTGTGTGACAACAGAAGTAAGGGATCTGCCTATGTATGACGCATTGATAGTGGTGGATGAATTCCTGAACAAATTTGAAAGTGAATTACCGGAACAGCAGCGTTTCGACACTCTGAAATGGACATTGTGCGCTACGCCCGCAAGGTGGTAGGGTATGCGCCAACAAAATTTTGAGGAATGGTGCGAATGCAAAAGGGTGATGCTTATTCGGTTTGTAAAACCCCAGCTGCGGATGGAAGATAGGTATGATGGACGAAGCAGCCTATGTGCCCACCTCTTCGGATGGGTACAGACGTATGGTATGCAACCTCCATGAATGCACACTGTTCTCACAATAGAAAACAGGAACAACAAGCAGGAGTTGGCACAACGAAGGCGTGAACGACGAAGTATGATAAAACCAAGCGCACTGAAGATTATCTGCGGGGAAGCCTTTGACAAGGTGTGCAAAGTGCTGAACATGGTACATCATGTCAAACACACTAATTGGGACCTGCATGTACTAGCAGTTCTATGGGCTTATAGGACCATGTGCAAAACCCTGACCGCATGAGCACTTTTGAAGCTGAAGTATGAAGCAAGGGCTGTAATGCCTATGGAGCATGTGAAGCTTAGTCTATGCATAGCAGCACCTATAGATATGGCGGTCTGCAAAGCCCGGAATGAAGGAATCACACAGCTGCAAGAAACAGAACACATTAGACTTGAGGAAGAAATACAACGAGGAAAATTTAGACTCCGCGAACTTGAAAAAGAAAGGGAACAATTAAGGAAGAAAAGCGCTTTGATGGACGTGGAGGTCCAAAAGCTGGAAGATGAAATAAAGGAAGCATTTTTCGTCGAAAAATTGAGGATGGTATGGCAAGGTGCGTACGATCATACTGACAAGTTGGAGAACTATCGCTATGAACTGGTTAGTTTGCTGCCTTGGCTTAGATCGCATATTTCCAAATGTAGTGACGAGGGTAGCGCGTTGCAAATAGTAGAGTGAATGATGCCGACCACAATAATGAAAGGTGGGGATTCTCCATGAACCATGGTGGAGGACGGGATGGAGCCCCACACGGGTGGTGCGACCACCTTACTAGCCGCTGGAAGGACAGTCTTAGCACTCCAGGTAGTTGAAAGGGAGCACGGGACTATAAACTATTATGCCCGGAAGCTGCACGATATTGGGAATGCATGCAGAAGCAGAGCGTCACAGGGTTCGCGTCCACGCACTGAGTGCTACGCTGCCGCATGGATTGGCTGGAAAGTGACCGTTGAGGTCACTATTCATGATGGGATGTGTGACTTGAGACCAAATGGAGCGGGCATTTGAGACGCGATTTATGGGAAAGATTTGGGAAAATATACTGCCAAGAAAGCATTAATGGACCAGAATCGGGGGGAACGGTCGAATTCAAATTCAAAAGGCGCTATAAAATATAAGGGGCTTCCCAGCAAATAACACTTGGTCATCCGAGAATTGAGCGATTGAGCCGAGCACTGAGCATTGACAATCGAGTGATAATTGAGCCCCTAAGTTTGCAAGCGACAAAATACAACCTAGATACGATGATAGCAACTAAGAACAGTTTGGGAATTGAAGAGGTAAGCACCGGTGAGGCCATGCATACCCCAGTGGTAGAGGATGTTCCAGAAGGCACTAGGTTTCTGGCAGAAATCCTCAAATCACTGCGAACATCGAGGCCCAAGAAGGATAAATAGGAAATGGCTCCAGTATGCGTGTCCCCAAGGAACCCGCTGTGTAGCAAACTATCGATGGCAGAAAAGGGGAAAGCTACCACGATCGACACAGATGAGGAGGAAGAAGAGTTGCAGGCTCTTATCATCACACCAGAAGAAGAAGAAGACATGGAGGAAGATATTCAACCTACACGCTCCACAAAAAAACTGCCTGCATATGTCCCTCCACGGAAAAGGAAGACCAAAGTGCCGAAGGACATGGACGAAACTAAGAGTTCACTCTAGATCCTGCTCCTACCATACGACATTGTGTTTGAAGGCACACACCTAGGCTGCATACCAATAATGAAGTTTGAATATTGGGACCTCGCTGACCGTGAGAAGTTCCCTAACCTAGATACCGGGAACCTCATGAAGCAGAACACTGAGGGGGTGGTGACAACGTTAGAGCCGTGGAAGTGGCTGCGCGGTGTGGAAAAGACTGGGTTGCTGCACTTACTATGGATATCACATTTCCACCGCACGCCCATCACCATTTTCATCATCAGGTAGCTACTTTACCTGGTGCATGATGGGTATCTATGGATGGAGGAGCCTATCCCCATCACGGTAGACCTAATCCATCACATTTCTTGGCTCCCATACAAAGGAAAGGACCCTACAACCATAGCCGAAGGAAAGGGTAGTGATTTGTCCCTTGCAAAAGCCATGAAGACAAAATACAAGCTGGAGAAGAAGAAGAGGGGCTACGCCATCTCCAACATCAAGGATAAAGGGGTACACATAGCAACCCAACTCTTGGCCAGGAAAGTTATGAGGAAGTGTCGCGCCGATGAGGTACCAACGCTGGTGGTCACATTGGCCGAGCAGTGTGCAGAGGGGGTCTAGTTCAACTGGTCTAAATTACTCTCCGAAGAATTTTTGAAGAACTGTTGCGAAGCCCAAGAGTAGGGTAAAACCTTCCACTACGCGTGGTTGTTGTTATCCACAATGCTCGTAGCGAGGGAACTACTAAAGGACAATCAATTCCCCAACATTGATAAAGAATTACTGGAGGCTGCGAAGTACACTTTGCTCTGGGCCACAAAGGATGTGAAATGGATACATGACACCAAAATCTTCTAGGTGCTCATGGAGATGAGCATATGGATGTGGATCAATCGAAGGTCGCGCCTATCGCCCACGGTGTACAATAGTCTGCAGAGTTTTGTAGACTTTAAAGCTGATATGCACAACATTTTTATTAGGGTTTGTAAGGATCGGATGAAGCAGTGGATGAAGCTACCTTTTGTAGCCATTGATGACGCTATTTTCACTATCTTGGAGACATGGCCTCCAGAATGGTGTGCCCCATATCTGGCAGAACTTGAGAAGGTGACAACGCAGAAGAAGAAGGAAAATGCCAAGCTATGCATCACACAATTGGGCGATAAAAGGCGGAAGGAAACAACAACAGCTAAGGTAAGGGTAGCGTGGGAAACGACATAGAAAGCCATAGAACAAAAAAAGGTTGCAGAAGCAGCAACAACAACACAGGTAGTAGAAGAAGCTACAACAAAGACGGATGAGGACCAAGCAATGTCCTCATAGGGGTAGGAGGCAGAGGAAGCATAAACAATAGAAAGGAGCATGACCTAGGGACTGCGTCCACACAGCTGAAGTGCCCACACACGACAATGCACACAGGACTGAGGAAGAAGGTCAAGGCCTCGAAATTGGCCATTGACCTGATCACCTTAACCGAAGGTGATTTGCATGACATCAGCGAGACAGTTTGCGATGTCACAAATGAGGCCCTTCAGGATTTTATGCAGGAGCACCAGACTATGTTGGGGGCCCTTAGGGTGTGGCCACAGGAGTTATAGGTGTGACCCCCTCAGGTGGGTACCCTTTCCACCCACCTCGCAGATGGATCCTTGCCAGCAGAGAAAATTTTGCGTGCACGGATGGAAAACACAATAGTGTTACCAGAAGGAGCCCTAGTAGCAGTGAATGAGACCAATAGATTTGTGGATAACATGATCAAAGGTCTTGGCATTAATTTGGCTGCCCTTCTGTGAGAGACACTATATCTGCTACAAGATGGGATAACGGCAGAGCTGTGCGCTAGGGAGAGCCGCAAGATCCAAGTCCTCAGCGAACAAAAGATCAACATGGAACAACTCAGTCTACAACGCGACGAATTGGTGTCACAAAACCAATAGTTGGTGCAGGTGGTAGATGACGCGTGCTGACACATCCCGGAGTTAGCCATCCCAGCAGATCTACCAATAGAGGTGCAGATCCACAGGTTGGCAACAAGAGTCCGCGAGGCTAGAGAAGAAACGACCAAGGTTTAGCTGGAGCTGAATCTTCAGATCATCGAATTGTGGTTAAAGGCATAGCCTTCCATTTCCCTAGAGGTCTGAGAATAACGAGCTAGCGCTATCGCAATGGGATTGGAAGAAATTGGAGGTGCAGTGCAAGACTGTACCACTTTGTTGGAGCAAGCACTTGAGGTCCTCACAACTCTACAGGAGGACCCCAACATCCAACACCTGGAGACAGAGGTGCGATAACTTCAGTAGCAATATGATAGTGTTAGAGGAACTACACAGGCAGTAGTCCTCACTTAGTGGCTTGTGAGGATGTAGCAAGCAAAGGCATTGAAGGAGCAGGTGGACGCGACGCGACATAAGGAGGCAGTTCTCAAAGCACGCATCCAGTCATGGATCGATGAGGATTTCACTATCATGGAAAATATTGAAGGAAAGCTCACGCACATACAGGGGATGCACACGTTAATACAGAGAAGCACTCCAGACACGAAGGTCTCAGAACAGAGTATGCAACGGATTTAGCAAGCAACGGCTTAGTGCGATGCCGACATCAGCACAATTCAAGGACAATTAGAGTAACTCCATGCCAAGATTGCCACGCTGATAGAGTGACTCGAGGGCAAGTCATGATGTTTGTGTTGGGGGCCTGTTGGGCATGGAATCCCCCCCGAGGCATGTTTTGGGGCTCAAAGCCCATGTTTTGACCGAATAATGTTGTAAAACGCCACGAATTGCGGGGATGGATGTATGTTAGAGTCATAGGATTGTCCGCCCTAGTTTGTAATGTAATGTTAGCCTACCCATGGTCCACGGACCATGGGATTGTATAAATAGAGTGAGGCTCTAAGTGTAAGAGAAAATAAAGTAGAGGATAGAGGACAAGTGTAAGGGATTGAGTCATAAGTGTCTAAGTGTGTCTTTGGGTTGTAAAGTAGGAGAAGGCTCTACAGCTGAGTGCGCAGAGGCCTAGTTGTCCACAACTGAGTGCGTGGACCCTTGCAACTAAGTGCGCAAGGTGGAGTCAAGTCTGTAATTGAAGAAGAGAATAATAAAGAGAAGTTTTATCCAAATTCTGTGTAATCCATTCTTGAGTTATTACATGTTTGATATCAATCACAAATATATTGTTTATTTATTGCGCACACTTGTATGAATGATTTATATTGCTAAGTATACTTTACGCATTCAAGTAAGCTAAGTTAATCAACTAACAGTGGAATACTAGTAATGACTTGGGTAATAACATCGTTCGGCCCTCGAGTAGGGCTGCGTGAAGGCAACATCTTAGGCTGCGAGGTATGGGTGAGTGCGCGTAGCGACGTGCGCTCAGGGTCGAACCGTGGACCACTTGAACTCATCAGACATCTCTGGGGTGCAGAAACCTAGTTCTATCACCCTCCCATACTACTTCGGGTGAGACCCCAGTCCGCGCTCCGCAGACTATTGCCGAAAGGGCCAGTAGTACTGGGATTTTTTGGGCTAAATCACTCTAAACCTGGGTCAGGCCCCAACAATCCAACACCTAGAATATGTGCAGCAGTAAAATTAGATTTTATTACTGTCATCAGAGGTCTAGCAAGCTTTGCAAGAAATTAGTAAGGGTCCTTCATCACTGCAGTAGATTTCATTGATCCTAAAAGCAAGTCTGTAAGCAAAGCTTGTTGATGGTTTTAAGAATAGAGCAACTATTTATGAAATGGCAGTGGAAAAAGTATGACAAGAGTAGAAGAACAGAGCACAAAATAAGGAGTTAATGAGGTGCATAACAATTATTCTATGTAAATGATCTTGCCATGACATTGATGTTAAAGCAGCAGAAAGATGGAACAGTAGAATCAATGGTGAGAACTGTGAAGTGTAGAAAAGGCAGTTGCATGGCATAGGGAGTGTGACAACTACAATTGTGTACAAATTGCAGTGCCTTTGGATTTGATGGGAGGTGCATCTCACCTGAAGATTTTACTCTTAAAACGGGGTGCATGGAACTTTAGATAGTCCTCTATATCAATTCATTGTTGTTAAGAATCGTTGTTGGACAAAGCATGTCTAGTCAAGTTAGCTGATATAGTTGAGAAGTAGAGTGATGAAGGCTAAATAACCAATTGAAGTAAGACTTCTCAGGGAGATATACTAGCAATTGCACCACAGGTTACAAAGGAAATGCCATAAGGTGGTAGCATAGAAGAAAGAATATGTTATATGGTATGTGATTTAATTGAATATTTAAATTATAAAAATGAATTATTTTATTTAAAAATAAATTTTAGGTTTGGAGAATTGTTAGGATAAAAAAATTAGTTTTTATAGCTTTAGGTTAGTATAGATAGTATACAGAGTATATTTAGTTAAAGACACAATAGAATGTTAAACAATGTCATCATGGTTTGACAACCCACATACGTAAATAGATAGAGCAGAATGGGCATAAAGGAAAGAATGAAAAACAAGTTAAGGGTCATAAAGGTGTAGCTCAAAGATCTTTAAATTTCCTACTAATTTCTAAGGACACAACTCCCATAAATATCAACTTTTCAAGAAAACGCCTTCATGAAGAGGTTTCTAGATCCATCATAGTATGGTGTAAAGAATTGTTTGGTGGATAGAATACCATCATAGTAAACAACCTTCAACCCAACCATTAATGTGACTTAGCGGTTGGGCTAACCATATGAAGGCTTTGGGGTAGAGGGTTTGTTGTGGGAAGGTTTCCTAGGGGAAGGCATGGTATTGCAAGATATTGGTCTCCAATGAATACACGTAGAAATGGACTTATTAGTCCATATAGAATTGTAGTTTTTCTTGTTCATAATGATATAGACAATCTAGATAAGAAAACAACTAGGGCACCTGCTAGTCCATGGCCAACCCTTTATTGGTTTGACGAACACACTTTTCTATTGCATGGAATTTTATCAATGTATGATTGAGTGATAATGATACTATTTTAGAGGGCATGGACATTATTTGCCAGTAGGGTGCGTCATATTCATCATTGTTAAAGGGGCACTAAGCATAACAAAATCCTTAAGAAACTAGAGCAATTAGACCATAAATGTGAGTTTAATCAACACTATTTGGGGGATGAGGATCCAAGGAAGGCTATGAGAACCCAAAACAAGATGGAAAAATTGCTACGACCAAGGAAGAAGGGCAGGGCAAGATAGATGTCGAAGTCACGGAATATGTAAAAGCTATTGGAGCCAATCTAGGAGTAGGTACTCTCTTAAAATTGGAAACTAGGGCCAAACTCCATGTGGGTCATCTTATTTATGGAAGCTGATAGTTTTCTTGGATTCCTCTCTCTGAGATGTGTAGGATTGATCTAAATATCATCTGATTCTGATATGTATTTATGGAGATATGGATTTATTTGTGTTATTGACAATTTGTCAAGGTCGCCTAGCAAGAAAATTACCCCCAGCTCAACCTCAACATTGTATTTAAATAGAGGAAGCCTCAATTCATTTGTCACATAGATCTCTTATGATCTCTCTCCACTCATTTGCATTTGGTGGAAAGAGAGGTCTTGAAGGAGACGTGGATGTAGTCACAAAGGAGCCCTAGTTGCAGTCATGAAGGGAGACCTAGCCGCAGTCTTGAAGGAGCTCTAGCCACAGTCGAAAATGAAGCCCTAGCCACATTAAAAGGAATCCCTAACTGCAGTCAAAAGGAGGCTTAGCCACAGAAAGAGAGAGGCCTAAGACGCAGTCTAGAGAGAGGCCTAAGACGCAGTCAAGAGAGGCATAAAGACGCAGTCAAGAGAGGCTAGATACGCAGCAAAAGGAAGGCTCCTATCCACAGGAAAGGAGGCCCTAATTTGTAGCAAGAGGGAGGCCCTTATCAACCATCAAGAAGAAGCATATAGCCACAGTCAAGGAGGGTCTAAAGCAACATTCAAAAAAGCCCTAACCACAGTCAAAGGGAGGCCCTAGCCACTGCAAGAAGGATCCATAAGACAACAAGAAAGAATCCCTAGAAGCAACATGGAGGTCTTATGTTTTGTTGTAGGTACAACATGTGAAAGAGAGGTTATTTTGAGTGTTTTTCCTGGCTTCTCCTGTAGGGAGAAAGGCCGAAGTTTGAATCTTAAGATCATAGCAAGAAGAGGCATTCAACGTTGGTGAAATAGGGTTGTTCTATAGCCATTCCAGGAAGACTGAAGGGTTGAAAATAGGTCGAGTATCTTGCTTGAAGCTTCAACTAAAGGATGGCTTAGCTTAATAAAGTTCATGATGACCTTTTACAATGAGATACTTATGAGTGAACCCAACTCTTATTATTGGTACTTATCTCAGTGTACCGATAGGTGGGATATAGAGGATGAATACGATCTCCCTTTCTCCATTGCATTCCTCCCACCTTGAAAATCAAAAGGGGACATAATGAATTTCATATACACATACTTAATAGATATATATTCCCAATCTCTTGTCATCTACTAGTTGTGCTCACTTGAGCCAGGCTCAAACAATTAGTCAATCTGGCTCATGCATATCCCTACTTATTCTCCACACGTCTATGGGTGGATCTCTCTATCCCTGCAGTGCCAACGAAAGGGTTTGGGTAGGGTAAGGGTTGATAGCTAGTTTTTTGAACCTCTATATTTACATACGTTTTTGCCCGACCTTACCCTACTCTCATCTCTATGTATTCTCAAATTAAACCAACTACACAATCGAAAACTCTTTTCTTGTGTGCTATCTCAAAATACTTTTCAAACATAAAATTACAACATACTGTCACAAGGAGACTACTCATGGTTTAACAGATCAGACTTGGCATCTTACATTAGCAATTTCCTTTTACATGATGCCAGTCTTCTGCCGAAGCCTTCGAACCATGGCTAAAGGGGTGTACTACATGACCGGGGGTTTGCACTATCAGTCAACTTAATTATAACTAATTATGAGAACAAGATATCATTATTTATATACCAAATTGCTTAAATTAAAGATCAGCTTCCTATATGAATTATAGTGCACTGATAGAAACATAGATAGTTTCCAACAAAAGGCACCTAAAAAAGAAGCAAAAATTAGAGGAGATGCTTATTTCGCTTCTTCAGTGCTGTTCTTTGAATACCTCCACCACCATCATCACTTTCATATTCAACCTCCTACACCTCAAGAGCTGCAGGCACCACTCTGCCTCTATTTCTTGAAATCATTTTGATAGGAGTCTCTGCAACCTTGTTAGAACAAGGAACCATAGGTGGACTGATTCTATGAGGCATCAACTCCTCACCATTTTCAACAGCTTCCATCATTAACTTTTGGTATTTAAAATCAAAACGAAAAACAAATTGGCTATAAGAAGCTTCTCCATATGCCATTTTTGTAGCTCTCGGAGCATTTTTGGGGACAACAAAATGGCTGCCATTTTCATCGACATTTATTTCAACTCTACCGTCCTTTACTAGAAATGATAACGCAAAGATATTTACTATTGTCTAGGAAAATAATATTCTATTTAGAACCAAATTCTCTAATCTGGCTTGCTTCTGTTTTCGCAAAATGTTAAACATGCTTGCCATATTCTTGTCTGTTTTTTATTTTTCATCTTCCGAGGAATCTTTCACTGCTTCGGGTCCAGTGCTTTCTATCGGATTAGTTTGTTTTCTTTGTACCATAACTTTCCTTTGCTTGGGTTCATTATCCATTGGTCCAAGCATAGTTCAAATTCCTGCTGCATCCTGGAAAACAAAAGCAGCTAAAAGCACAATATTTCTCCATGATATTTGGGTTTGATCGTCATTTCCCTCCAAAGACATGCTTCCATATGCTTGGTCACTATAATTTCTTAGAATAGCACTACTAATAAAATCAACTGGAGTAGCACCATCACTGTTTCGTGATCTATTAATAGTAGTGAGGAGTGTGGATGTGAGATCAAAGAGTGTATCTACACTTGCAACTTGCTGATGAGGTCTTTGAACAAGATTGTGCAAGCTTTCTACTTTACTAATTATAGCCTCAAATTTGCCGGATTCTGATTTTAAAATATTTTTCTCTCCTCAGCAATCGAAGTCTTGAGGGCATGATAATGGGACCTAATATACGACATTGCACCATACTCTCATTGTTACCATTGCATGCAGTAGCATCTTCTTTCTCTCTTGGGGGCTTACTGTGGCCTTGTTGTGATCCTTTTACCCCACGAGAGGAATCTTGCAGTGTTTGACTCAATGCTTCTTCCTCTTTAACTCTAGGTTGGGTACCAAGCCTTCTACCCATCCTTTCTATCACCTATTTTTGGAGTTGAGAGCAATGCAGAGATTCAACCAATGCTGGAAGGAAGGGCTTGAAATTGAGATTTCTAATTGAAGAACTGCCGTGAAATGGAAAGAGAGCAAGAAAAGCTTTTCATGTTGCATTGAAATGAGGGAGGGTAGGGAGTTTTCATTTTCCCTACCCTGAGAAGTCTGCTTTGTAATAGAAGAGGGATGAAGGCCCACTATAGTGCATACAAAGTCCCAAGACATATGCATTGTTAAATGAAATGCGTAGGTACAGTGTGCCAATTAAGCATGAGGATTGGGATAAGTGACACATGTGGGAGAGTGGCCATATTGTTGAAGAATTTTTTACATTGAGGAAGGACACCATTTGAATATGGTAAGAATGTCATTTCTAAATGGTACTCATGGTTCCCTCACCCTTCAGTCTGAGAAATTTAGTGTGGAGAGTTTCCAACGCCACTTCCTCATCTACGTGAGGGAGTTTATAATTTGTATATCTTTTTCTCAATCCCATGGCGAATATATTAGTGTGAGGATCCACCGTTTCATGATCCATATGTTGGATGCTTTGTTGAACTTGAGCTTTATAAGGAAATATCTTTAGATATCCATAATGTCTGAGAAATTTATTTTCACAATTATTGTCTTGCAACAATGTTTATTGAAGATAAATTTCTTGGTAATGTACACATGCATAGAAGAGTGCGACCAATGGCATGGATACTCGACCTTTCGGGTCGAAATGGCCACCTCTAAAGATAATATTTAGAATATCCTTTGAGCCTTTCTTTGAGATGGCATCCAAGAAGTTGGAGTGAAGACATTAGGGAACTCTATATTTTGACATATTCCAGCTGAATCGCCAAACATGCAAGAGAAACTAAAACCAGGGGTTATAAAAGTAATAGGTCCAGTGTATGGGAAATCCAGGCTTTTAGAGGAATATTTCCACATTTAATAATTGGATGAGGATGAATATTTCTGTTAAACTATGTGTTGTTATTGATATGTTTGGACATTTTGGGTGAACACCTGGCCCATCTTCAAGAACATCCAATAAATTTCAAGTCCAAGACAAATTTAAATAGACCATTTATCAAATTAGTTGTCCAGCTATGAAAGACAATCAAGTTTGGGAAGAGATACATCGTAGTACTATCAAATAATATTCTGGACCATGCTAGGAAATGGATCAAAAAGGTTTTCAGAGTGTCTACTGAAATTTGACATTTCGCATTTTCTTATCAATGTTCATGGAGACAAAAAGTGACAAGAGAAACTTGCACAATAATGGCAACCACTGGAATGAGAAACACGATGAATTAGCAAAATGGAATTTGTTGCTATGATGACACATGGGAAGATACTTATTACTCTAAATGTGGTTATACAGGAAAAAGAGTATTCTGCCTTTGAGTAGGCGATTGCATGCTATTTATGGTCAAAGTATATCAATACAAGTGATGAAAAAACATATGTTCAATTCCCTGGAACATATATTATTTTCATTACTTGTCGAGGATAAATCCGCAACCATAGTTGAGAAATGTAATCAAAAGAAAATAAATATGTAGTTTATTTAAACAAATGTGGCATGAGTGGAATACATATGCACCAAATTACAAAATGTGAAAGTCAGAATTCTGTATAAAAGTTTATAATTAAAAAATTCAAACAGTTTCCAGGCAGTTTAACGAATGCAACTTCCCAACACTCATCCAATGGCCATTTGATGAGGATCAAAGCCATCCATCCATATGAAAAGCTTTGTAAAAGCAAGCAGGGACTTTGAAGAAGGGATTCCTGATTTTTCATACCCAAATGTTGCCCGATTATTGAGCAAGGGCTTGACGAGGTAGTGAGGATTTCCCTTTTGTTTTTGTTTCAATCTATTTTCATGCTTAGATTTTTGCTAATATGATGTCATTGGTGGACCTTAATATACAACGCTGCACCATACTCTAATTGTTACCATTGCATGTGGTAGCATCTTCGATTTCTCTCTCGGGGGCTTACTGTGGCCTTGTTGTGATCATTTTACCCCACGAGAGGAATCTTGTAGTGTCTGACTCAATGTTTCTTCCTCTTTAACTCTAGTTCAGGTACCAAGCTTTCTACCCATCCCTTCTATCACCTACTTTTGGAATTGACAAAAATGCAGAGATTCAACCAAAGCTGGAAGGAAGGGCTTGAAATTGAGATTTTTGATTGAAGAACTGCCGTGAAATGGAAAGAGAGCAAGAAAGGCTTTTCGTGTTACACTTAAATGAGGGAGGGCAGGGAGTTGTGATTTCCCCTACCTTGAGAAGTCTGCTTAGTAATAGAAGAGGGATGAAGGCCCACTACAGTGGATACAAAGTCCCAAGACATACGCATTGTCGAATGAATTGTGTAGGTGCAATGTGCCAATTAAGCGTGAGGATTGGGAGAAGTGACACATGTGTGAGAGTAGCCATATTTTTAAAGAATTGTTTACATTGAGGAAGGACACCATTTGAATATCGTAAGAATGTTAATTCTAAATGGTACTCATTGTTCCCTCACCATTCAGTCTGAGAAATTTAGCGTGGAGAGTTTCCAACACCACTTGCTCATCTACATGAGGGAGTTTACAATTTGTATATCTTTGTCTCAATCCCATGGTGGATATATTAGTGTGAGGATCCACTGTTTCATGATCCATATGTTGGATGCTTTGCTGAACTTGAGCTTTATAAGGAAATCTCTTTAGATATCCAGAATGTCTCAGAAATTTATTTGAACAATTATTATCTTGAAACAATGTTTATTGATGATAAATTTCTTGGTAATGTACACATGCATAGAAGAGTGCGACCGATGGCATGTATACTCGACCTTTTGGGTTGAAATGGCCAACTCTAAAGATAATATTTGAAATCCAGGGTTTTAGAGGAATTTTTCCACATTTAATAATTGGATGCGAATATTTTTGTTAAACTATGTGTTGTTATTGATATGTTTGGACATTTTGGGTGAACACTTGGTGATCTTCAAGAACAACCAATAACTTCCAAGTCCAAGACAGATTTAAAGAGATCATTTATCAAATTAGTTGTCCATCTATGAAAGGCCATCAAGTTTTGGAAGAGATACATTGTAGTACTATCAAAGCAGATTTTAGACCATGCTAGAAAATGGATCAAAAAGGTTTTCAGAATGTCTGCTGAAATTTGACATTTAGCATTTTCTTATCAATATTCATGAAGGAAAAAAGTCACAGGAGAAACTTGCACAATAATGACAGCCACTGGAATGAGAAACACGATGAATTAGAAAAATGAAATGTGTTGCTATGATGACACATGGGAAGATACTTATTACTCTCAACGTGGTTGTACAGGAAAAAGATTTTTTGTCAATGAGTAGGCGATTGCATGCTATTTATGGTCAAAGGATATCGATACAAGTGATGAAAAAACATATGTTCAATTCCCGGGAACATATCTTATTTTCATTACTTGTCAAGGATAAATCCATAACCATAGTTGAGAAACATAATCAAAATAAAATAAATATGTAGTTTATTAAACAAATGTGGCCTAAGCGGAATACATATGCACCAAATTACAAAATGCAAAAGTCAAAGTTCTGTATAAAAGTTTTAAATTAAAAAAATTTCAAACATTTGCTAGGCAGTTTAATGAATGCAACTGCCCAGTACTCATCCAATGGCCATTCGAGGAGGGTCGAAGCCATCTATCAATATGAAGAGATCTATAAAAGTGTTATAGTGGCTACAACCACCCATCAAACTTTTTCCTTAACTTGTTTTGGAGCCTCCCTACCAACCTTTCATATAACTTTGTCTTGCTTCATCAAGTACTCAAGATTCAATGTTTTCCTCACACAAAGACAGCCTGTCGATCACAGTTGATCCATTCCCCTCACAAGTTTTTCACACAGACTTGGTCTAGCTGCAAGCTGAGCAACTTCCCCTACAAAATTGCACATTTCTGGAGGGTAACCAACCTTCCATCTAGAAATTGCGCAATCCTCTCTGGCAACCTGTTGGGCTCCAAGATTGCATAATCCTACCAGCCAACACTCCCAGCAGGATTTGCACAAATTTCCCCAGCAGGGCTCCTTAACCTAGGATTTGCCCAAATCTGGGCAGTAGTTAGCTGCTCTGCCCAAAAATTACGCAATACTCCTGGGCTGTCAGCCCAGCTCCCAGCCAAGAATGCACATTTTTCCCAAGTAGTTGAGCAACTCCATGCATGAATGATCTGATTGACCAGTTCCACCCAGGACCGGGGAAACTTGACTTGCATGCATGCATGACTTGCTCTTCCCAAAATAGCAAGAGGCAACATGCAAAAGGAATGCCATGATTCAGGGAGATATTTTTACCAGCCGAGGTTATATGCAAATTTGTTTTAGAAGTTTCCCTCCAAGTGTCATTTTTTCCTAGATTTGTGGCATGTGCATCATGAGACTAAAATTATTTATTCGATGCATCAGAGCTCATTCATTCACATTGATCTTGGAGCTCTGACATCAAACAACACATCCAGGACTCTTCGGCACATCCAGCTCAACTATTCATATATAAGTGGCCTCAACTTGTCTTTTTCAGCATTTCTGTCTCTTTTTGTGTATTCACTTGTGTGAGTGTTGTTTGCCTGATTTATTTGAACACTTATAGTCGTTTACATGTATACTATCTTGTCCTAGCTTTGTTTCAGTTTTTGTTGCTATCTCACTACTGTCGCATGCATGAAATTATTTTGCATAGATGTTCACCGAACCGACGAACTGCCTCACTCGCATGCATTATGATCTATTTGCTGAATCTTTCATTCATGTTTTGCATGCACTGTCAATCACTTCTGCTATCACTTAGTGTCGCCATGCATTCACTGTCTTACTTGCTTTTAGTTGCTTGTCGGCGAGTCAGGCCAACCTTGGCCCGAACTCTGCCTTCACCAAGGCTGCATTACTTACTCTGGGGAAGGAAGACTCACCTTCCTCTCCAGAAATGTGCATTCCTACCTAGCGTTGGCCTCCAGGACTATTTTGTGCATTTATGGAGGATAGTGGCTGCTTGGCCCAAGAAATTGCGCAAATATGTCCCTGGGCTAACAGTCCTTCCTTGCTGGAATTGCGCATTACGCAATCCCCGTAGCCAACTGCCTGACTGGATTGCACCATTCACAGATCCAGCAGCCAGTCCTGCCTCCCAGATAGCCCAGATTGCCTTTTGCGCAATCATTATGGGACTTTGCATAATAAGCAGCTATGGCTATTCAGGCAAAGAGGCAACAATGCGAGAAATGAATCACGCGAAGTTAGAGGGATAAGAAGAGAATGGAAGAAGCATAGAAGGAGTTTCATGAGCTGAGGGAGAAAGTTACTCCAGAAAGAATAAGAGTTGCACCAACAGGAGAAGGAAGCACATCAATAGCAGATACAACAGGGGGTGCATCATGTGTGGATAGATGAAGAAACACCCGTATGAGTAGTTGATTCATCTGAATAGTTGGCATCAGGTCAATAGGGTGAACCATCGCAGGGGTAAGACTTCGCTCATGAGATAGAACAGGTGCTTGAATAGTTGGATGCAGACACGGAGCAACAGGAGTTGGAATAGGACACCGACCTCATGCCTCACCACAAAGATGTCGACTCACTCACTTCATTGCATCCAGATGATGAGAAAGTCTAAAATTACCAAGGAGGCACTGAGATCCTTGGTGGTCAGCCAGAAGAAGAGATGCACAACATCTACTTTGACGAATCTCATCACAGAGTTATGTAGTCTCACAGAGTACCGACTCTAGAGGACCAAACATCTCCTGTGCAAGTTGAAGAACAAGTGATTGTGACTGATGTGGACAAGCATCCAGCTACTTTGGCCGATGCAACTAGAGTGTATGCCAAAGCCACTAGCTCAAGTGTTCATTTCCTCATAGCTGAGAATGAGCGAATGGCGAAGGAACTACAAGTGGCCAAGCAAAGAGGTGACTTGGTGACAATGTCCACTTGAGATGAACTGAAGAAGGAAATACTATATGAAGTATTGTCCCTTGACACATTTATGCGAACATTGTACTCCAACTTTGGTACCGTGCACCAAGCAGTCGTCCATCTCCATGGATGGCAGCAGCGATGTGTGAGAATAGCACACATCTTGAAGAGCATACATGATGTTGTTGATAACATGCAAGCATGGACGATGAAGTACAAGAGAGCCCCACTTCACTTGCCAAAGATGATGAGGGCCAACGCGGTCGAGATGCAAGCACGTATCCGGAGTTGGATCTGGAACTATGAAGACCTACCGCAACTCATCACTAACATATAGGCTTCCCATGCATGAGTATTCAAGAGCATGGATGTTGTAGTGCACACACATGTGATCCCATCACTTGGGACTCTCACCCAAGTGAAGACAAAGAAGTAGGTCCGATAGGAGCTTGAATCATACTTCGACAAGTTGATGTGTATCACCACTGTGGAGCGATAAAAAGGTGTCTTTTTAACTCCTAATTACCTCACATTAATTATCAACCCAGGGACGACTTTTTATTTCAAGAGTGTACTCAGTCTGAGGTGGCTATTTACTCAAGAGTAATGTTTAGTAGTACAGCGTTCAGAGAAAACAAGAGTAAACGGATGCTAAACTATGACTAAATTGCTTCAAAAGGATAAAAATCACACAAGGCAACTTATCAGTCAAGGGTTGCGGAAGCGATAACCCATCCCTTTAGAAACTGATGGAAAGGAAATTAGAGCATGGACCATAGGTCTGGGAGCTAGGCAGCGACTGCTGAGGCTCACTACAGCCTTAGACCTTCTCTCACACCAAAGCAGCAAATGCAAGTAAATGGAACGACATAAAGTAAAATAGAACAGCAAATAGGAAATGGAACAACAAGTCTAAAATGGAACAACAATCAAAAGAACTAAGTCTCGCGAGTCAGAACCAAACTTGCTCTATTAAACCAAACTCACACTCTGCGATGAAATAACAATCTTCTCTCTTAAAACAAACTGGATGGAATGTACTTTATGGAACAACACTCATTGATGAATTATGGAACAACAGTAATCGATCATATATGCACACCTCACACTAATATAGTAATCTGATATTGGTAATCCACTTGTTAGTCTTAGTTATAAATAATACGATTGTCTTTTAGAATGGAGCAGCAACGTTCATAGATTCAACAATCGCAAGGAAATATAATTTCTAAGATGAAAATAATACCAATGGTCAAATGTTACAACACAGGCACTCCATAATTGAATAGCAACGGTATCCTATAAAAACCATTCATATCAGCACTTAAAGAAACAGCAATGTGTTGCAAAATCGATATGATATTTCTGTCTCAGAAAATGAGATTACGTGACAGAGCTGTGATGTAAAATAATATAACATACCCGATTACCAAATAAAATGGATAAGCAAACCATGCATAAAACGAAAGAATATAATATACAGTAGCAGCAGCATACTCCACCAGAGGTTGGGCCCTTAGCCGCCAGCGGACGCTGCTGGGTTACTTCAGAAGGAAAAGAGTGAATAGCAACTCCCAAGTCATGTATTAATCAACAAATTGTGGAATCATTACAACAACAAATGCTTGAGAATTACAGCATGCAACAATCCCTATTCTATGAATAATCCACCATCATTCTTCATCATTTTTCATCCCCCAAAAATCATCCTAAAGTTATCCCCATCTCTGATCTCTGTTTTCATTTAAATAGAGAGATCAGAGAGAAGTTACAATAAAGATAAGTACAACATGATTTATTTTACAAAATTGGATTGATTCTAACCATTTGATCAACAAGAAAATATATTTCCTTCCATCTCTCAACAAAAGCAAGACGAATTTGGCTTTGCAGCTGAGATTTGGAGGACGGCCGCAACAGCAAATCTAAGAAAATCGTGCTCAAAGAACCCTGCGTTTCTCTCAGTACAAGCCAAATTTGGGCAAACCGTTCTTTAAAAAAGTTAATTGGGCCCGTTCTGGACAAAACCCATGTTCCGGAGTTTTCAGATTCGTCTTCATTTGCTCAAAATTTCAACCGCAAAACTGTCACTCCTTATTCCAACGAATTTTTGAGTTGGCACTTTTAAAAATCAAATCTTCAATCTGGAAGTTACCTTGGAGGCTAAAAATGGTGAATAATGTTATAACCAACTTATTAGAACTATCATTGATAAAATAATTCATAATCATCAATTTATTAGAAATAAAG
>APFE030871239.1:0-25384 GCA_000404065.3 Pinus taeda | reverse complement strand
ATTCCACAGAAAACTGTCTAAGATTGAAAGAATTACAAATGAATTCAATGGAAGAGGTGCCAGGAATAGAAGGTTTTTATTATGTAGCACCTCGAAGACCATGGCAACCTAGGATGCCTCAAAAAACTCCACAACAATTCCCTCAGCAAAATTACCTCTATCCACCTCAAAATATTTGGACTCCTCCAATGCCATGGCAAGCTTGGCCTCCACAACGACCTGCACAAGGTTGGAGAGGATATGGTTATAGAAACCAACCACCTCAAAATTATCAACAACATTACCAGTAACAATACCAACAGCCATTTTCATATCCACAATATCCACCATCCATGCCATTTCCACAACAAAATTCTGCATATCCACCATCCATTCCATTTTAGCATCAGAATCCACCACCATTGTTGACTCAACCACAATAGTTACAACTACCCTCAAACCAACCCAGACCAACTCAATTACTAGCCCAACCAGTGGCAAATCCGAATAACAAAGTGGACAAGTCTGCATACACTATAGAGGAAGCAGCATACTTTCTGACTTATTCTATTCTTCCTCTAAATGATGTCCATTTAAGGTCTAGCAAAGTACTTAAAAAGGATTCTCCGCCAATCGTAGAAGAACCAACTGAACAAGGAGAATCACCTGAAGCATCACAAACTGAAATACAAGTTCAGAAAGGAAAAACGATTACAACTCAAACACCACCTTATCCTGAAAGGTTAGTGGAACAACCAAAAGAAATAACCCTTCCTGAATTTGATATTTTAGATGAATTAAAGAATTCTTATGTAAAAATTCCTTTGTTGAAGGCAATTAAAGAAATACCAACATATGCTAAAACAATAAAGGAATTATGCATTAAGAAATCAGGGAAAAAGAAAAAGGATCCCACTACAATCCAAGTCATTGGTAAGCTAGCAAGCCTCATGTCTACACAAACTACTGTAGAAAAATATATTGATCCTGGTATCCCTATGGTTACTATATCAATAAATAATTTCTCAGTACCAAATACATTAATAGACTTGGGAGCAGGTATAAATGTAATGACAATGGAGACAATGAAAACTCTGCAATTAAACAACATTAGATCAACTTCTACAATCTTGGAACTAGCAGACATATCTAAAGTTGTCCCGAAAGGAATATTAGAGGATATCATAGTCTCTTTGGATTCATGGGAATATCCTGTTGATTTCCTTATCCTGCAACCAAAAAATAAATCTGGGAGGACATCCTCTAATCTTAGGCAGAATGGCTAGCTTACCGTTGATGCCTTTATAGGATGCAGATCAGGAAGCATGATTATTTCACATGGAGATGAGAGGAAACATATTGCTCTTTATTCACCTGCACAATCAACTTCTTTAGAATCAGTACTTGAAACTCAAGAAGAACAACAAACTAAATCAGTTTTGAGTATAAATCAATTCTTTGATTTTAGAGAAGAGGAAGAGAATGAAGACTTAATGGATCTTTTCATTTCAGAACCAAGTATTTCAGAGCAGCTTAGAGAAGTCCAATATGAAGCTGCAAGTAACCTTTTGAATCAGTGTTTCCAGGAAACTTGTACTATTCAAACCTTGCGAAATTCTTTTATAGACATCTTTCTTGTAAACACAATTTCCAATCCAACAATAAAAACAATTGAGGTATATCCTGGAAAACATTTAAATATTGGAAGCCAGTTGCAATCAAAACAAGAAAAAGAGGTAATTGCATTACTACAAAAATACACAAAAGCATTTGCCTGGGATTATACTGATATGCAAGGAATCCATCCTAGCACATGTATCCACCACATCTATACAGATGATAAACTTAAACCTGTAAGACAACCTCAAAGACAAATGAATCCTATGATGAAAGAAATAGTGAAAGAGGAACTGCAAAAACTATTAAATGTTGGACTCATCTATCCTATTTCAAATAGTCAATGGGTTTCTCCACTAGTTATTGTACCAAAGAAAAATGGAAATTGGAGGGTATGTGTAGACTATCGGGAATTAAACAAAGCTAGATTAAAAGATCATTTTCCTCTACCATTCATTGACCAGGTGTTAGACTCTTTGGCTGGAAATAAATTCTTCTCTTTCTTGGATAGGTTTAGTGGGTACAACCAGATTAGAATAGCAACAAAAGACCAAGAAAAGACAACATTTACTTGCCCATGGGGAACTTATGCATATAATGTTTTGCCATTTGGTTTATGCAATGCACCTACAACTTTTCAAAGAGCAGTGCTTGTGATATTTGCTGATCTAGTCCATGAATGTGTAGAGGTTTACATGGATGACTTCACAGTTTATGGAAACACATATGATGATTGCTTCAACAATCTTCAGAAAGTATTGAAAAGATGTATAGAAACAAATTTGTCATTGAGTAACAAAAAATGCTATATGATGTTGACAGAGGGTATAGTTCTGGGGCACCATATTTCTGCTTCAGGAATTAAGGTGGATCCAGCCAAAATCCAAGTCCTAGTTAACCTAATGCCACCTACAACACAAAAGGAGGTAAGGAGTTTCTTGCGCTATGCAGGCTATTATAGACGATTTATTGAAAACTTTAGTAAAATAGCCCAACCTCTGTTCAAACTATTAGCATGAGATGTTGAATTTCAATGGACAAATAGTTGTCAAAATGCATTTCAAATTTTAAAAGAAAAATTGTTAGTGGCACCCATTCTCTGTGTGCAAAACTGGTCTTTTCCATTTTATATTTCCACTGATGCATCAGACACTGCGATAAGTGCCTCTCTTGGACAAAAAAAAAACTTGTTCAATTATGCAATATACTTTATAAGTAAGAATCTAACACTTGTAGAATTGAACTACACAGTCACAGAGAAAGAAATGTTAGCCGTCATACATGCGGTAAATAAATTCAGGCACTATATAACATGATATCAAGTTTTCATTCATACATATCATTCAGCAATAAATACTTGATGAATAAACCCATCACCAATGGAAGAATCACAAGATGGCTACTATTATTGCAAGAATTTAATATCACAATACAAGACCGGCCAGGCAAAGAAAATCAAGTGGCTGACTTTATGTCCCGCATATAATCACCTGACGACCCAAATCTAGTTGTAGACAACTTTCCAGACAAACATCTATTTTCCATAATGGTAAAAACACCATGGTTTGCAGACATTGCAAATTGCTTGTCATCTGGAAAATTTCTAACTCAATTCACTAACAAGCAAATAAAGAAAATTGTTAGAGAAAGTTCTAGGTATAGCTGGGTGAATGGTGATTTATTTTATACTGGTTCAGATCTAATGATTAGAAAATGTGTGCGTGAAGATGAAATATTAGACATTCTGAGAGCATGTCATGATGAACCATGTGGTGATCATTTTGCAGACAAACGAACAGCATATAAGGTGTTGCAATTGGGCTATTACTGGCCATCTGTCTTCAGAGATTCTAAGGCGTATGCCAAACAATGTGACAATTTCCAAAGAACAGGGAGACCAATCATATCAGATGAGATGCCGCTCAAGCCACAGGTCCTCATTGAGCCATTTGAGCAGTGGGCACTTGATTTTGTCGGACCTATTAATCCACCATCAAATGGAGAGAGGTACATTCTAGTTTGCACAGACTATGTAACCAAATGGGCGGAAGCCAAAGCAGTGAGCAGAGCAACAGAAGATACTGTGGTCACCTTTCTCTTCGAAGAAATCTTTGTAAGATATGGAGTACCTAGACAGATTGTAACAGATCAAGGAACACAATTTACATCAATGCTGGTACGGGATCTAACAGAGAAATACAAGATCAAACACAGGAAGTCTACACCATATCACCCTCAAGCAAACGGTTAGGTAGAATCCACAAATAAAGTCCTAGAAAATATCATGACTAAAACAATATAGCTGAACAAAAGAGACTGGTTTGAAAAGTTAAAGGATGCACTATGGGCCTACAGAGTCACATGGAAGAACACAACTGGTTTTAGTCCATATCAGTTGGTCTATGGTAAAGAAGCCTTATTGCCTATAGAATTTCAGATACAAACATACAGACTAGCAGCTAAATTAGGACTGGACCTAACTGAAGCACAACAACAAAGGATCATGGAACTGAACCAATTGGATGAGCATCATCAACAAGCCATAGAACATACTACATTGGTTCAACAACAAAGAATGAAGTGGCACGACAGATATATCAAAACAAAGACATTTCACAAGGGAGACTGGGCCTTACTTTTTGACTCCAAATTCAAAGACTTCAAAGCAAAGTTTACAACACACTGGCTCGGCCCATATGAAATTGAAGAAGTCTTTGATAATGGAGCAGTAAATATCAAGACAATTGACCAAGACTCCACCTCATTTGTCGTAAATGGACATAGGCTCAAAGTTTATAATAGGCCTATCAATAAGGAAGCATTCATGAAACAACTGGTAGAAGAAACAGGAATGGAAATTATGGCACACCAGGCTCAGCCATCTTCCAGTTTGGAAAATGAATTTAAAAAAAAAAAACAATGTATATACAAAAACAAAACAATAAAAAATATAAAAATTCAAAAAAAAAAAAAACAACATAAAAAATAATTTGTTTGCTGGTGAAAACCAGGCAACTGGCACCAAGCAAACATGAATTCATAGGGGAAAACCAGGGTAACTTGGACTCTATGAATTCTATATCCTTGTTCTATTGTTCTCACATAATTTCAATGCAGGAACTCTCCACAACTGACTTGAGGACAAGTCAAAACTTCAGCAAGGGAGAGCATTGCATCAGAATTTTAGCTGGAAAGCTGAGGTATTGATAGAACTTGTATTGTCAACATAGGAACCTGAAGCAAGAAATCATTGCAGCAAGACCTGAAGAGACCTGTCAATGGCAACACAACATGTACATATTCCATAAGCATTGTAGAGGGACCTGAGTCAAGACATTATTGCAGAGGGACCTGAGTCAAGACATTATTGCAGAAGGACCTGAGTCAAGACATTATTACAAAGGGACCTGAAAAATTCAAGAAATGGAGCATGGAGAACAAGGAGCAACAATAAAAGTTTACTTTTAATCCATCTACAACATTTTGATTCCATTCCACTTGTACAGACATCATCCAAGGGAGTATATGTATAGTCATTTTGTGCTTGAAATTCAATTTTTTTTTAGAAATTTTTAGTGTTTGATCAAGTTGAAGTTAGTACCTGAGGATATTCATTATCATTCATATCCTATATTCCTTATACATATCCTATCACCCTATACATCATATTTCATTTCATTCATACACATTCCCTATATATATTCCCTATAACCCTAAGTATTTTTCTTTAGAAGCTTAGAAAGACCAAACTGGGACAACTTTCGACCTGCACATACAACTCAAAGCATTAGTGGTGGTGATAATTTTAAATATGACCCAAATGGTCATTTTAAAATTATAAAGCTATGTTATACAAGTCAAACAAACCCCATGCGCTATATGGAAATCAAAAGTTATTATATATCATACCTATATATACCATAGTTCAAAAATGTGAATACGCTAAAGTCATATCACCCAACGCGCATATGATATAAGGTATATAAAACAGTGGTGCACAACATATGGTATATAATATAGTTATGAGTGAAGGATCATATAACAACGCATATGGTATGATATATGGTGGACGGCCGCATGCAAACAAACATTGAAACATTGCGGCGGGGTGTGGTGTTGAAATATCATTGCATACAAATCATTGCCAAACAAGCAATGGTTGTATATCATTGCAAGCACATGACGGGGGACATGATGGTAACACAATAGCAATAAATAAAACATTAACCCCAAACAACAACCGGCCAGCACACAGGTACGAGCTTAACACGGTGACATGGCAACTCATTGTCATTGGACAGTATACTGCGCAAGGGTCATGCGTATGAAAACAATGATTCGGCCATCCTCATGACACAGTCGGGCGACTGGTCAAACAGGACGACCATGTAAACCACGCATTGTAAACACCAATGGACAAGAAGCGCAGTACAGCCCTGAAACAGTCATGAAGCGACTGAGCTCTTGCGCTGTTTAAACCATAATCCTCATTGCCGAATAGCTCAGAGAAATGGTGTTTGAAGCTATAGCATAGTAAAAAGAAGGGTGAAGTGAGTTTGGGGCAAATTTAAAGAAGGAAATCGTTCCGGGTTTAACGTTCAGAGATAGCAGATTTTTGGGATTTAATCAGGTAAGGCACTAGTTGTTTGAACTCGGCACACAGCGAGTCAAGGTTATGAACTATCTGTATTAATGGTTATGATTGCTCTGCCCTTGCCACCAGTCAATTGCACAGTTGAACACGGATTTGGAGCACCGGATATTCCTCAAAGTGCTCATTGATAACAGGTAAGCCGAAACCATAGCCTCAAATCCATTCATTCGCTGCGTGAATCTTGGTATGAATTGCTAGTGGATCACGCTTCCCTTAAATGACAATGCATTGCATGGTTAACACGTTTAGGATTTGGCATTGTTATGAGGAGTTTTTATGGCGTGCCCTGTTAACAATGAAAACTATGCACAGAGGAGGCACGAAACTTAACTGTTATGGCATGTTATGTTGTATGGCGGTGAGTGGGAATTAAATTGTGAATGCTGTCGAATGCGCACTGCGCTTGTTTGTTGCCATACCTTAATTGATTGCACGTCGTTTTAAACATCAAAACAAACAGTCAAACTGTTATGAAATGACATGCGTCCATAACCCTTGTTGCGCACTGTTGTTTTCATTTGCACCGAAACAGGGGATTGAAATGCTTAAGGATTGAATGAATAATGCATGTAAATTTTTGGGTTACCAAACGAAGATTTGATTGCTGAGCCATTTAGAATTAAATGCGCTGTGTTTTTATTTTATCACCCATGTTTTTGAGGCCGAGCGTATGTGTATAGTCCTCAATCTACCATGACGAGGCCGAGAACCTTCTTGCCAATATTTATGATGCAACCAAGCGCATTTTTATAATTATTTTTATGAGGCCACAAGCATCTTTTCCACAATTTTGTGATCAGTCAAAAGCATTTTTACAAATGTTTTTGCTTAGGCCGAGAGCATTTTGAAATTTTGTTTTGATGATGAGGCCGAGAGCCATATTCCTTATTTTTTATGGTTTTATATACACAGTAAAATGATGGTTTTAGCAATAATCTAAGGCGATGAGCATACATGGATACTGTTGCATGTGTATTTAATTTTCAAGAACATAGATCAGCATATTAACAGGAGGTATACAGGTGTTTGTTTGCATTGAACAGGGAATTAAAACAGTTCTTTTGCAAAAGGAAAGAATATAACAGAGGTTAAGGGAGTCAGAGTTAAGTTGAGTCAGAGGAGGAAGGTAAGCTTCTTTGCTTCCAGAATTTCATTTTAAAAGAACAATAGTCATAAATTTTTATTGTTGAGATGAAATTAGTAATGGCAGAAGCATACATTGATTGGTTTACAGAAACAATGACAACCCGAGTAGAGCCAAAATTTCAGATAGAAAGCTGGGGGAAGGAGACTATAGAAAAACTTTATCAGGCAGGGATGATAGGTTTTTTACAAAAATTTGATGGCCATTCTTAGGAGATAACCAAGGACTTTATAAATAATTTCAGTCAGGACCAGACTTGAGTAGGGGAAATCATTATTCCTGTGACCCAAGAATACCTGTCCAAAGCCTTAGATTTGCCAATGATAGGGGAGAAGTATTAAAAAGGCCTACACTTCAAGGAGAAAGCATGGAGTTTCTTCCTTGAGAAAAATCGGAAGGGGACATTTGATAGGACAAAAGGGATACCCAGGGAGTGGTTCAATGAACCATGGGCTGAATTGGTCTTGGTCATCTAGAAGTTCTTGACTTGTGATCGAGGAGATAGCATTGCCCACTTGTATCATGTCAGGCTTCTACAACACATCAAAGGGGAGGATAGAATTAATTTACCATATTTCCTATATAGGAGCCTTTTGAGAATGATTGAAACAGTAAAATAGGAACACATGCCTAAAGCAGGACAGATTTACCATCAAGGATTAATCAAAATCCTAGTTGAGTACTAGGTGAGATCATAGGGCATAGTGTGGAGAGAATTCATGTCAAAAAATCATTTTACTGAACAGATTATTGAGGCACAGGACAAAATAGAACAGGCAAACAAAAGCTTGATGAAAACACCCTTGTATCCAAGAACAAGAGCTAGAAATATGGCAATGCATGAAACTGAAATATCTGTTATGTCTATTCCTAGGAGGTTTAGGAATAAGAGTCCCATTGACTTAGACAAGGAAGTAGAAGCATATTCTCCAAGAAAATAAGAAGAAAATGACGTTGCACAAGAAGTTCTTGAAAGGGATTCCTCATATGATGATGATGCAGCAGCAGCATCATTAATGAAAACAACACAAGATTTTGACAAGGAAATCAATTTGGCCAAAATCCAGGACTTAACTGATCAATTGGAAATTAGCAAAATCTTGGAAAAGCAATTAATAGAAGAAAACAAGGCACATAAGAAGGACAATGCTAAGTTGATCAAAACAAATGAAAAGTTAAAAGAAGAATTAGGTAGATTGAAACGGAGAAATGAGCTACTTTCTAAGCAAGCATTTAAATGGCTAAAGGACAAAAATATGTGGCAGGCAAAATATGAGAAACAGAAGGTTAAAGCAGCTTTGTTCAAGGAAAGGCATGAATCAAGATTGGATTGTTTGGGCAGGGAAACATCTACAGGTACAACATCTACTACTGAAGGCAGAGGATCCAAGAGGAGTAAGCAAGCATGGGGACATACTTGATGATAAGCAAGGGAGAGATGTTCGGCCTTAGTTTTGGTCTTATTTTGCTCTAAGAAACTTACTTAACCATCTATTTATCATCCATTTTCACTTCATTCATTCCATTTTGATGTATATTTGATCTCCATTCAGGTATTTAGCTTTAATTTGTCAATTTCTAAAGTTTTTATAAAAGTTTGATTTTAAGTGCAAATTTGGCAGTTTCAGAAATTCCCGTAATCACTCTATGGTTGATGTGGTTGCAGGACGCTTGGGCACGAATTGAATACATGAATGGAAAGCTTGAGAACTAGGACTAAGCCACCTATGCTTGGTTCCAACAAAACAAGCTTTATTAGGCCCATTTGGTGCTAGTCAATCATGACTAGTCATCTAGAAATCCCATGGAAATAGGGCAGTTTTGAGATTCCATGGGATTGGTCATATTTCTTGGGATGGGAGTAGTGAATTCGAATTGGATAGATGGATTAGAGTAGATTGATTTGTTAGAGTGAATGTAGATCAGTTTTTTTCATGAGACTCCTTATTTAAGAGCCACAACTTTGATGGCTTATGTATTGACTTATTATACTTTTATGCTGTGACACTTTTGGATTGAGGAATTAATTTGAAGACTTGTGCTATTATTATTTTGCTGCTCAATGCTATGGATGTGTAATTTATTTGAGCTTCTGATATCACTTCTCAAGTTTGCAAGGCAAGGGTGGAGGGCCCTCACTCCAAGCTAAGTACACTTCCTTGTTAACTAGTTTTATTTCTTGTAATCTGTTTAGTGTAGAACTGGTTTTTCAAAGCTTTATTTCAGATTGCTTTATCGTTCATGCATGGTTATTGATTGCTTTAGTTCTTAGCTTATCCATCACTTTATTGAGTTGGAGAAACACAAGTGTTCAAGTTGAGCATCTCTTCTGCTAAAATGATGAATTACAACTAGTTTCTTTGGTTTGCATGCAAGTAGTTTCTTATTGTGATTTTGAGTATTGAGATGAATAAATTATGATGAAATACTTTATGTGTCTCTTAAGTTAAGAGCTTCTTTCATTAACAATTTTTCCATCTTAAGTTCTTGATTTTAATCTCTGATTCATTAAGTGATAGTTGAGGCAAAGGTGGACTTCTTGAGTCAAGAACCATCTCAATATTTTTCCTCTACTTTAAACAAGTTGAATTAGAGTTGTAGGATGTATTGCTTTTGAATAAATTATCTTTCAAGGTTTGATTATATCTGATCTTAATATAGTGAACTTGCCTCAAAGCATAAACAACCCGGATTGATAATAAATAATTGTGTTAGTTTAGGTACATAAATTAGCTCAACACATATACTAATACCATATCTAGGAATATATCAAAACATCATATAGCATATATCAACTATCATAAAGCATATATCAATCACCATAAATCATATAATAAAACAACATAAGCAAATATTAAACCACCATCAAGAAAATACCAAACCACCATAAGAAAATACCAAACCACCATGTCAAGTTGATTTGTCTTAGCTGACAAACAAGGCATGATACATAGCCTGCATACGATCCACCATCATCCATGTAGCTTCATTGGGCCCAAAGGGCTTTCATTGCCCTTTAACTTTCTCGATTGCTTGGTTCTGTGTTGAAGTTTCTAAGTTTACTTATTTAGAAGGCATTCCTGCACTTTAACTAATTTATTCTGACCTACTTGTTATTTTACATAACAAGTTATTTACAATGTAAATACTAAAAATAAACACTAGTGCATGCTCAACATATTACAGATCAACAACTAAAACAAACAAAAACAAACATGCCATATGACACCATTATTTTTTGACTAATGTCCCCAGAAAAACCCAATGTGGGAAAATTGGTGCAATTATCTGAGGGTTTTCTTATTAAGCAATATCAAAGTACAATCTGGGTGTCAAAACTGGCCTAACCAATAGAGAATTTACTTGGCAGTAATACCTCTCAGTTTCCGACAAATCTCCTGGTTGAAACCCCAAATAATCCTTCCGACAGCTACTCAACACGAATCTTCCCCAGAAACCCCATTGCCAGCGTCTCTTTAGACTATGTTAGCTACTCTATGTCCCACGATGGCCTTGTGCCACCCCAGATGGGTATGCGTCAGCCCTGGGATACCGTACATTAGCCCTCTGGCCCTCTGCATCAGCAACGTTGGCCTCTCTGAGGCTCTGTGTAGCTCCTGACTACCTCTGTTTGAGCCTTGGCTGGCTCTGCGTCACTCTCCCTCGCTACTCCACTGCTCTCCCTACACTATCTCTGCCTCTCTATCTCTTTGTACTCAAATGACCCTCAGTTGCATCTCCTAATCACTAATGCTATCTCTCTTAGCAAACCTCACTCTAGAGAATAGAATGCCTGATCACTCTAGTGTGTTCTCCAAATGACCCTCAAGCCTTCTCTTATAATTTTCCTGTTGACATATCAACGGCCGAGATTAAGTCCCTAATCAATGAAAAATATTAAATATGGCTTGATCCATGTCTTTTGGACCATTCTAACACAAATTCATATTAATACACATTAATATTTTATTTTCCCTAAGTTTAGACTTAGGGACTCAATCAAAAATATTAATTATTTTAATATCTCCCCATTTGTTTAGAATCTACCCAAACCCTTTCTGCGTATTAGAGATCTCATGTGTCCCTACCTCTCCACCAAATTTCATGGCTTGAGAACATACGATGCTACCCCAAATCAACACTCCCTCTTAGCAAGGATTGTGCTCTAGCAATACTCCTCACTGAGTATTGCTCTGATCATCCGGCATCGATACCTGTGCTGATGCTAGGCCTTCCTGCCCAACATCCTTTGCCCTGTTGCATCCTCTACTACTACCCATGGTTCTACCACTGCCACTTCTGCATCTTTAAGAAAACTCCCTTTGCATCAGTGTTGTTGCTAGTCCTTTCTCCTAGCACTACATCTGCACTACACCTCGTCTCATCGTTCTGCATCGTGTTGCCCTTTGCTGCACTGCAACTTAGTTACTGAGAAGTAAGTGTTTGATCTCCCAACTGACCTCCATACTTGGCTAGGGACACCCACTGATGCTGAAGCTCCCTCTTATGCTAACAAGTGCTCCCTCTCTAACCTATGCACTGCTACAACAACTCCCTGCATCTCGCACCATTGCACACCTCTCTATGCCATCCTGCACTAGTGCAACATTCATATGCCTCTTGCACTACTGCAGCTTGCTAGCCTCACATAGTCTCAGGATTCTTGCATTGTAGCTCTCTCTGTTACTCCATCTACATCCATCTCTACCCACATCAGCTAGTCCTGCTAATCCTCTTCGAGGCTCCCGTAGCAAAGTCTAATCCATGAGGCTGGGTACGTTGAGGATCCTACCCCTCATCACCTATAGTCCACCAGACTATAGCTCAATGTCTCCCCACTTCCGCTCAAGTGGTCATGTGCACTCATGGCATAGTCATCATCTATCAAAACTTCCTTCTCTTCCCTTGCTAGCATTGCCTTAGTCTCAAAAGACTCTCCCTTACTCTTCTTTCTCAGACACTGGGTCATATAATGACCCAGCTCCCCACAATGGAAGCACTTGATCTTGGAGAGATCTTTCTTCTTCCGCTTTTCCTACTTTCCCTCAGATGCTAGGGTAACATCTTCCTCATCCTGCTTGACTTTGATCCCCTTGCTACTGCTACCCGTCTCCAACTGTCGTCTGACCTCTTCCTAGTGAAGAGCTTCCCACAGCTCATCCCAAGGTGGAAGTGTACCTCTGCCGAGTATACTTAGGACAAATACTTCCCAGTCTTCTAAGACAACATTTAGGGCTATCCTCACCATCAGCTCTTGATCCGGTGTTGCCTCTATAGCAGTCAACTGATCTCAAATCTCATTCAGTCCTTCAAGGAGGGTATCAATTGGTTCTCCCTTCTTCATCTGATGTGACCTCAATTGATTCTCAAGCAGCATTCTTCTTTGCACAGAAGTATGCTGGTATAGCTTCTTGAGAGCCTTCCACATCTCAAGTGTCGTTACCTTCCTGCCTATGTGTGGTACAACATGATCCTTGACCTTGCCAAGGATAATGCTCTTGGCCCTCGCCATCACTTCCTCATACTTGTCATTATCATTAGGATTGACTAGGATAGCTATTACGTTCAAGTCTAAGCTCTTGAAATGATTCCTGTCAAGTATATATAAGATTATGGCCTGCCAAACTGCGAAGTTCAATGCTCCGTCCAGTCTATCCTGATCTCTTTCTCCCTGTAGTGCCATGATGCTACTCTACTTCCCTCCTGGAAGTTCTCTATTTTACTCCTCTAAGTCTCTACTTCCAGTCTAGAATTTCTCTTCTCGACTCCCTCTGAGTCCTCATTTCCCTCCTAGAAATCCTTCTACCACTGTCGAGATGCCCCCTACTCTGATCATCTTGTGAAACCACACCATTGATCTAGGTTCCTCAGCTAGAAACCCTTGTTAGCAACTCCTCTGCCCTTGCTCTGTCAGGTATTGTTCTAACTATAGTAACTCACCAACTCCACTCTGCAATATTCCCATGGCCTTCTAAACCCCAACGACTTGAAGGTGAGATCTCCTAAGCTCTACGCAATCCCGGCACCGGCAACCCAGCCTCCTCAGCCAACTGTGTTAGCCCCCCAGCTATTGTGTGGCTCTATGTGAGGCTTCTTTTTCCTTCCTTAGCCTTTGTGTTGCCTCTTCTTGGCTCACCCTTGATGATGTAGGCACTGTGTCACCCTTCCTCATTGCTGCTCTACTATAAACAACTTTTATCACCTCGGGACAGTTGTTTTATGTTGCTATTGCTTCGCTCAGCTGATGTCATTTAGTCCTCCTGTGATCTGCAATCACCCTCTGATACCATGTTGAAGTTTCTAAGTTTACTTAGCTAGAAAACCTCCATGCACTTTATCTGATTTATTGCTACCTATTTGTTATTTTACTTAACAAGTTATTTATAATGTAAATACTAAAAATAAACACTAGTGCATGCTCAACATATTATAGATCAACAACTAGAAGAAACAGAAACAAACACGCCATATGAAACCATTATTTTTGGACTAATGCCCGCGGAAAAACTGAATGTGGGAAAATCGGTGCAGCTATCTGAGGTTTTTCTTATTAAGAAATATCATAGTATAATCTGGGTATCGAAGCTAACCTACCCAAATAGAGAATTTCCTTAGCAGTAATACCTCACATTTTTTGACAAATCTCCTGGCTGAAGCCCCGGATAATCCTTTTGGCAACTACTTAGCAGAAATCTTCCCCAAAAACCCTAGTGTCAACGTCTCTCTAGACTATGTCAGCCCCTCTCTGTCCCACTCTAGCCCTGCATTACCCCTAATTGGTCTCTGTTAGCCTTGGGATGCCCTGTGTCAGCCTTCTGGCCCTCTGTGTCAGCAACACTGGCCTCCCTGAGGCTCTGCGCAACTCCCCACTACCTCTGTGTGGCCCTATGTGAGCCCTAGATGGCTCTGCATCACTCTCCTTGGCTACTACGCTGCTCTCCTGGCACTATCTCTACCTGTCTGTCTCCCTGTACTCAAATTCCCCTCAGTTACATCTCCTGATCACTAATTCTATCTCTCTTAGAAAAGCCTGCTCTGGAGAATAGAATGACTGATCACTCTGGTGTGTTCTCGAAGTGACCATCAAGCCTCCTCTTATACTTTTCTTGTTGACATATCAATGGCCGAGATTAAGTCCCTAATCAATGGCTAAGATTTGATATGGCTTGATCCATGTCTTTTGGACCATTCTAACACATGTTCATATTAATACACATTAATATTTTATTTTCCCTAAGTTTAGACTTAGGGACTGCATAAAAATATTAATTATTTTAATATCTACTTATTTGTTTGGAATCTTCCCAAACCCTTTCTGGGTATTGGAGATCTCATGTGCCCCTACCTCTCCACCAAATTTTGTGGCAAGAGCATATCCTATGCTATAACAAATCAACATTCTAGAGCATGACCACCTTTTTCTGCAATATACATTGAGGCTCTAGTTTGAATTCACCATCTATTTCGACCTACAATACAAACCAGTCAATCACATGATCAACATCTTTAACACACTTCTTAAGCAATGAGACATGGGAAACGTCTTGGACTTTCACTGTCGGAGGCAGTGCAAGTTGATAGGCTATTAGCCCAATCCTCTCAATGATATTGAAGGCTCCACAAAACCATGGTGCCATCTTGCCACATGAGCCAATCCTGAATGAGATCTTCAGTTTGATGTGTAAGTACACTTGTTCCCCAACCTGGAACTCCTTAAAAAACTTGTTCCTGTCTACATAAATATTTTTCCTGTCTTGTGTTTCCTTGAGATTCTTCTTGATCACCTGCATCTCCTGTTCTGTATCTTCCACGATATCAAGTCCAGTCAATACCCTGCTAAGTGGGTCACTCCAAGTAATGGAAGTGTTACAACTATGTCCATATAATGCCTCAAAAGGAACCACGCTCAGTGACTCCTGATAATCATTTTTGTATGCAAACTCGACCAAAGGGAGATACTCTTCCCACTTCCTCTATTGATGCATCACATGCACCTCAACATGTTCTCCAATATCTTGTTGACCCTCTATGTCTATCCACCCATCTATGGATGATAAGTTGTGTTAAAGGCCAACTCGGTGCCAAAACCTTCAAATAACTCCCAAAACTTGGAGGTGAACATTATGTCCCTGTCTAACGTAATCTTCTTTGGGACACCATTTAGTCTAACCACGTCTGGGATGAATATCTATGCCATGTCACTAGGTGAGAACGTAGGCTTCATTGGACCAAAGTGTGCAACATTGCTAACCTTTCCACAATGACCATGATGGTATCGTGCTACTTCACTATCTTTTGCAACCCTGTGATGAAATCCACGGAAATGACCTCCCAATTCTACTTGAGAATATAAATTGGCTATAGTAGTCCACCTGGATGTTTGCACTATGCTTTCACTCACTGACAGTCGAAAAATCTAGCCACAAACACTGCTACATTCCTCTTCAGATTCAACCAATAGTAATATCTCTTCAATATTGTGAGTTTCTTTTGATAACCTAGGTGGCTTGAATAAGTTTTTGCATGAAATTCCCTCAATCTCACTAGCTTGAGTTCACAATTATCAGGTACATATATACTATCTCAGAACTTGACCAATCCCTCCGGTGTAAGACAATAGTCCATGCCCTATGCACCTGTACCTATACATGTACTGCCACATGTACCTGTAACACTACATGTACCTATACTATCACCCTCTTGCAACATGTGCATAATCTCCATATACCTAACATCTTGATGTCCTACCTGCAAGATCCTATCTTGTAAGTCTGTCCCATAGGAGCTCATAGCTGCAAAATGATGTACATGTACCCGTTTGCTGAGAACATCTACCACCTTGTTCTCTTTACCCTTTATGTACCTAATCTCAAAGTCAAACTTGCTGATCGTGGCAAACCATCTAGCCTGCTTGACATTTAGATTCATTTGGTCAAACAAATACCTCAACCTAATGTGATCACTCATAAGCACAAACCATCTGCCAAGAAGATAGTGCCTCCACATCTTCAATGCATGTATATTATTTGCTAGATCAATATCATCCATGAGGTAGTTATGCTCATGCTCATTAAGTTTATGGGACTCACAACATACCACCTGTTCATCCTGCACAAGGTCTCAACTAAATCCTCTCTTGTGAGAATCTGAACATACTACAAATTCTTTGCTCGGATCTCCAATATGTAGCATTGGTGCATGTGTCAACAACTTCTTGAGCTACTCAAAGCTAGCCTCACATGCTTCTGTCCATTTGAACTTCTCACCTTTCCTTTACAATGATGTATTGGGATAAGAAATATGTGAGAATTTCTTGATGAACCTCCTATAATGGCCTGCTCGACCCATGAAATATCTCACCTCATCCACGCTCTTAGGAGCTACCAACTCCATGATGGCCCTTATCTTCTCTCGATCTACTGCAATGCCCTTCTTGGAGAGTGCACCTCGGTCTAAAAGAAACTACATTTTCTGAGCTTAGGATACAACTGATGCTCTCTCAACAACCACAATACTGGTGCTAAGTGCTCGGCATGCTCTTCCTCATTTTTGGAATATCCTAGTATATCATCAATGAACATAATAACAAACTTTTCCAAATATGGATGCAAGACACTATTCATCAAACACATGAATGTAGCTGGAGCATTCATTAAGCCAAATGGAATAACAAAAAACTCATAATACTTGTACCTGGTCCTTAACTCAGTCTTGTAAATGTACTCCTCTTTGATGCATACTTAATGGTAACCATATCTCAAGTCAATATTCAACAACACTTCTACTCCCTTCAGCTAATCGAACAAGTCATCAATGATTGGCAAAGGGTACATGTTCTTGATCATCTCTTTCTTCAGCTTCCTATAATTAATGCATAATCTGAGGGTACCATCTATCTTTGTCACAAACAAGACCGACACAACCCAAGGTGATACACTTGGCCTAACATATCCCTTGTCCAACATTTCCTTCAGCTACAATTTTAACTCAACCAACTCAGGTGCGCTCATCCTGTAAGTTTCTTTCGATGCTAGAGATGCCCCTGGCACTAACTCAATAAAACATTCTATCTCCTTATGAAGTGGAAACTTTGTAATGTCCTCAGAAAATACATCCCTAAATTGTTACAACATTGGGTACCTATTCAACACATCTGCATCCTCAACCTTCTTACCCTTATTAGTAGAAATGTGTACTGCAAATAGCTTGCAGCCTTTCTTGTGGCTATGCTCCACTTGTATAGTTGTCACCATCCTAACTAATGTGGCTTTCTTCTTACCTTGTAAGACTCTTGGTTCCCCATTGTCATCCACACACTAAATAGCTTTGTAAGAACAATCTACCTTTGTTCTATGTAGATACAACCAACCCATGCCTAATAACATATTGTATGAATCCAACGGTAATACATTCAAATGTTTTGTTGTAGGCATACCATTCAAATTAAATGTGCAAGCTCTTAACCAATGATTAACTCGCTTCTTCATACTTGTAGCCAACTGCGCTATCCGAGACTCTACATGAAACTCCTTATTCAACCCACACTTATCCACCAAGTTAGGACTAGCATAACTATAATTATATCTAGCGTCAATCAAAATAGAAAAAAATTAATCACAAGGCTTACTGTTCATCTCAAGTCATCTATCCTAATGTCTCTAGCCCGCTTAACATCTTCCCACCAAATGTCTGCTTTACCTTTTACACTACCGATAGCTATCTGGGCCTTCATGTTACCAGTGTACTCATGCAAGTCAAAGAATTTGTTCATTCCAAGTATCTAAGCCTCTGCATCTATCGGCTTCTTCACATCTCTATCAAAATTAGGTGGTTTTTCTTTCCTGAATTCATTTGGATAGTACACCCTATCAGTGATCCTGTAAGTATGATATTGACAATGATCGTGATGTCTATCAAAACCAGAACTAGAATAATACATGTAGTCATAGCCCCTCCTTTACGGAGTGTCCAACAACTTGCCATCTCTCACCATGTCAGATCTATTCGACCTATGTCTACCAGTAGATCTATTTCCATATGCTCCATTAGTCTCATCCTCATGTGCATGGCTGATTTGAAGCATCCCTTGTCACTGCAAGTTTGACAAACTCTAAAGAAGTATAGCATTAACCTCTGCTTTCTTCTCTTGTGACTGTATGATTCATTCATTATCTACCTTACAACTCATCTCTTCCTTTAAGCTTCTCAATGTATCGGCCAAATTAGAAGTATGCCCCACACCACGTTGCTCATCTAATCCATTTGATATCTTTCTTCCTGCAATGCATAATATGTCATATAAACCAGATCAAGATCACCAAATCAGTGTGATACATGTATAACATAATCATAACAATGTATAGACATGCACAAATAAATGAATCAACATATAAACCTCACCCTAACTAGGATCTATTCATCAATGCAAGGCCTTATCAACAATGCATGTTATGACCTCATCCGTGACAACAATCATTATCCCATTGTACACATTGCTACATGCAACCAATAATATGCATAAGAAATGCCTAATTAACGACAAATACACTTAATCACATGTAGTCAAACATAATCGACCAGTTCTTGTAATCAACCTACATTATTGATGCATGTAATCAAAATATTCAAAATGTAACCGAACATACAAGGATGTAAGTAGGCAACATAAAATCAACATGTAAGTGACAAATAACCATATACATTTAGTCACATACCTGTGTCAATTACTCTTCATGAAATCAACATCAAATTCTCCATGATAACCATACTACAACCCTAACCCATCATCAAGAAAATGCAACAAGAATATAAGTGTAAGAGACACACATGCAACTGACATGGATGCATGACCAACACACATTCAACCCATTCAATCTCAAAGTTGAACAATGCTCTGATACCACTTTGTAACACCCTCCTCCTACATAAACCCAAGTAACCATGTCAATTGGGGTAAACATGAGATGAGAGGCTATTATGATTATATTCAACCTCCTAAGTAACCTTAAGGAAGTGGAATCGATGAAATATCACATGCATCCATCCAAAATCATCAACATAACCCTCAAGAGACAAGTCAACCACTCAGACAGCTAGTTCCTGGGTCCCATTATTGTTTTGGACAATATAAGGCTCAGTTGCTCTCATTCTATGGGAAAGGGAGTGACCAGAGACCTAAAGTTGCTCCCATAGGCCTGCCTGCCAGTGACTATGGTCCAAGCTTGCTAGTTTTGTGTCAGGGACTTCAAGATTTGAGCCACATTTTTATGGCTCGAAACTAGGCCACTGCCCATAATGGAATGAAATCTCAGAATTAAGTAAAGTAAAGGGAAACAATGATGCAAAAGTAAATAGTTGATCAAGGCCTTAACCAAACCCCTACTAGTCATGGCAGATTTTCATCAAACATATCATTGACATGTAACCTAGAGGTGTAAACAATAGAGTTAGGTGTAGGGATCTCTTAATTATTTGAGAATTTCCATGAACCATAATTTCGTTATGTCATTTGTTGCCTTATCACTTATTAGGTCATAGATACAATATTCATTCAAATGCAAGTAAAAACATGTTGAGAGCCAAACCTAGTTGCTACCATAAAGTGAACATATATCAAGCAATATAGGAACAGAATTACAATAAACATATCAGCCATCAAAATCCATATATATACTAGTACATTTACACATGAAAATCAATGGAATGAATTTCTCATTAATCAACGCAATGAACCGACTGGAGATGGGACTACCAAGTTCCACCTGACCATATATTGGTTGAGCCAAGTCTTTCTTCAGCTAATCATCCCTGTGCCATATTCCAAGCATGAATGTGGGACTCATAAAACACATAAATCATCAATCAATGTAGATGGCACCAGAGTTCTCTGCCTACACCGTGACGAATTTGAGTGCCTCCTAGTCTCTTAGGCTTTACTATGCATCCACAATCCAATCCAAGGATCATAAGCCCTACCCCTAGACATAGTCTCCATGACTTAACATGCATTCCATCCCAGAATCACTAAGCCCAATGAAGAGAAAAGCCACCTCTTGTCTTTACCATATATCCCTCCATTCACCAGCAAGGATTCCTAGGCCCACCGAGGCATACAATCTGGCTTTACCATGACCCATAGTTCAGTTCAGGGGTTAATAGGCCAGTGGCTTCGTGTATCCTCAGTCTAATTCAAGGACCACTACCACCATCTGTTTTTCAATTCGGAGATCTACCCCACTCAGCTTCGAATCCAATCTAGCCATCCCACACAAATTACATGACAGAAACCGTCTCATTAAATATATCTGGAAATGGCAAGGCTAGGCTGAAAATACTGTCACACCTAGGAAAACCCATGCTAGGGTGGAAAGAAACACATGCAATCCCATGCATGCCAAGTCTAGTAAGGAAAATACACATGCCAGTTGATACTTGCAATGAACTCTATTGTAGCTTCTTGATCGTGCCTTTTCATACTTGATCTTTGCTTCCTCTTTCCTTTTGCATTTATTTCTCCAATACCAAAGTGCTCCAAGAAAACTCTAAGTGTCCAAGAGTATGAGAGAGAGAGAGAGAGATAGAATAATGAGAGAGCTCCAAAGCTAAACTAACAAAAGGTTACCAAGTGATCCTTAGAAGCCCTTTTATGAATGAGGCCTCTATTTTCTTTAATTTTCCATTATTTTCCTTCATTTTCCACCTCACATGCAACCTGTGACCTTTCACCCCCTTTTTCTCCTAATTTCCATTATTTTCATAATTAAATGTGCGAAAATGCCTTTTTATGCCTTAGCTGTTTCCTTTTCCAATTTCCTTCATTATAAAAAACCAAACAAACTCCCCCCTAGGATGTGTGCCCCAACATTCATCTTGGAATAAGTGTCCCATTCATCCATCATTATTGTTTCCTACTTTATTACATGGAATTTTCAATAGGGTTGTTACGCTGTACCATATGACATCCTACATGTGTCAATGCATCCTCCACACTACTAGTAAACCCTCCACGATGTGAGCCATATCTCATATTTTTCCCTTACAAACTTAAGAGGTTTAACTCCCCACATGCTAACATAATTAACACTACTATGCCTATCCTCAGTAATTCTTGTGTCTAATATACTAGTAACAAAGAACCATCTCTAGGCAATTCCCTATCTCGTGCCTTGCCAATTCCACCTCCCCCTACCAGCTTCTTCCAGAAGAGGTTAATCACCTTGTGACCCTGCACATAATCAATATGCTAGGATAACTCATGAAATTTGTCTGCTCCCATATCAAACCATCCTATCTCTAGTGTTTATGGATATATGAAAGTGTTTGGCTGCTTTGTCACCAGATAGATCACACTACTAATACCCCCATTAACCAAACCTATGTTGTGGTGGGGAATCCCACCTAGATCCCAACAATAGCTTGGCCCTTAGACTCCTTTGGTAACCCATGGACCCAGGTGGACCCTGGTGGACTATGCTTTGGGCCATGGATATATCCAACACCTAGCTGACTCCAATGGATACCAACTCAATATCTCTTGCCATCCAACCCTAAGAGAGAGATCAAATGCACAAACACTTGTAGATGAAACAAGTCCCACCTCTGGATGTTGTGCCCTGTGTAGCTCATGTCCATTATATCACAATCCTATTCTACACATGAGATATGTCTAGGTATCTCTTCCTGTCTCTTTATAATGTGCAGAGGTAACTTAATAGTGTTATTATCTCCATCTATGTACACCTGAAGAGGGTTGCTCTGATGCTCCAATGTGTACTCCTCTAGCTGTACCATTAGGGAATCCAACCATTCCCCAATGTGAGTCAGCTTGGCTACTGACTTGGAAAAAAATTCTCTCATGCCCTCCAACTCCTCATTCTATTGTAAAATGGTCTCTCGGATTATTGTAGCCTTATTTTCAAATGCTAAAAGGTTGTTTTGGAGCTGATGAAACCATTGTGGGTGGGTAACATCAATAAAACTAGTTACAACTCTAGGTACCGCAGTGTCTCCTCACACCTCATCAATTGGGGATATGTCTCATGACACCTCATCAATGGTGGGGACCTATGTGTCCCCTAGCACCTAATCAATTGGTGTATGCTCAAATATCTCCACCAATGTGTCAATTAGCACTATCAAATGAAACTCCAACAAATGTGGCTTCAGTGTCACATTGGGTGTATCCACGTGCTCCTCTCAATCTTGCATGCCCTCAACCTCATGTTCAACCTCCTCCTTAGTCTCCTGATATTTGAAGCTAGTTCTCCACTAGCAAAAGCACCTCCTAATATCATCCTCTAACATCCCTCCTCTACATGATGATACAACCCCTAAACTATGCTTCTCCTTCTCCAATTCATCCAAAAAACGAGGCATGGTAGGACAGCCAGATTGGCCATATGTATGGGTGTTGTACTGTTGGGCTATGTGTGCATGTACTTGGCTTGTACGTCAGTTATGTATAATTTTTTTCATCCCCTCTAGAATCTGTTGATTCTGTCTCACCAATTGTTGCCTCTGCCTCATCAACTCCTCCATGATCCCTTATGTACTCTTCTATTTTTGCGTCATTTGAAGTTCCATAAGTTCACCAATCATTGTGCATGGATGTCTAGCACCTCCATGGTCTTGCTAGCTTCCCCACAACCGGCCAAGATCATGCTCTTAGACCAATGTAATGTTTTGGTTTATAAATTTTCCTATTTTCTTAGGAAATTTCTTAAAAATTTCTATCATAAATTTCTCCATGCAATTGTAGAACAAGAACCATGAAATTGCAACAGAAATAAAATAACAATTCCAAATAAATCTATAAATTTCGCAATTGAAAATAACACAAGAAATGGAGAATTGAGTAGATTTATTTATTTACTGGAGGAATTATATACAAACCTCTAGATAGAATAAGTTGAAGTGATGGCCACAAAATATTTGTTGCTATAATAAATCATATCTCCAAAATATAACAAAAAATCAATAAGATGCACCTGTGAATTACTCCACAAAAGTTCTTCTGTTGCTACTGCTAGAGGTGAATTTTGATTTATACGCTCAAATCTACTCTAAAATTTCCACAAAATTAACTAGAGACTTCTCTCACAAAAATCTACGATACCTAGAAAAATCTTGGGTTGATTCCAAGTGACCCTCAAAGCCCCCAAAAGGTGTGAATTACCCAGAAAATATGATTACCGCAATAAGACAGATTTTCTTTTGGCCAAGTATAAAAAAGGAGATGGCTGAATATTTATTAAAATGTTTAGAATTCCAATAGGTTAAAGTGGAACATCAACACCTTGTTGGGTTAACTATTGCTAAATGGAAATGGGAAATAATTTCTTCATATTTTATCATGGGACTGCCAAGAACAAAGAGGCAGCATGACTCCATTATGGTAGTGGTAGATACCTTAAGTAAGGCAACCCATTTCATACGGTACAATCCACTTTTGGTACAACATAGATTTCTAATATCTTCATGAAAGATATTTTTCAACTACATAGAATACCCAAGATGATAGTGTCAGATAGGGATGCCAAATTCACCTCAAACTTTTGGAAAGCATTGTTTGGGGGCATGGGAACTCAATAAAACTTTAGCACAACATATCATCCTTAACTGGACAGTAAAATTGAGAGAACAAGAGGAAACAAGACTCTATTATGGTAGTGGGAGATACCTTAAGTAAGGCAACCCATTTCATACCGGTACAATCCACTTTTGGTACAACACAGATTGCTAATATCTTCATGAAATATATTTTTCCACTACATGGAATACCCAAGATGATAGTGTCGTACAGGGACGCCAAATTCACCTCAAAATTTTGGAAAGAATAGTTTGGGGCATGGGAACTCAATTAAAATTCATCACAACATATCATCCTTAAATGGATGGACAAAATGAGAGAACAAACCAAATTTTGGAAGACATGTTGAGGATGTATGTCATGCACGGACCCACCAAATGGGGGGATTTTCTGCATTTGGCAGAATTTGTTTACAATAACAATTATCAAACATCCATAAAAATGAGCCCTTTTGAAGCCATATATGGTAGAAAATGTCATACACCTCTCAGTTGTAGTCAACTAGAGGATAGACTAATACTCAGGTTGTATTCCTTGCAGGAAATGGAGAAAATAGTGTAGAGGATTTAGCAGAACATTAAAAATGCACAGGACATACAGAAAAGCTATGCAAACAAGAAAATAATGCATAGGGAGTTAAAAATTGGAGATCATGTTTATTTTAGGGTGAAACCAACGAAAAATACATTAAGAATGGAACCTGTCCAAAATTGGCACCACAGTTTTGTGGACTGTTTGAAATTATGGACATAATTGGACCTATAGCTTATTAGTTAGAATTACCTAGCAACATTAAAGTTCATAATGTTTTACATGTGTCTTTACTTAATAAATATGTAAATGATAATTCTCACATTATTGATTGGGAAATGCTGCATGTGGAACCTGAAGGAGACTTTCTGGAAGAACCTCTCTATATCCTAGACTAGAAAGAGATCTAGCTCTAGAATCAAGCTCTGGAATTCGGCTTAAAGTGAAATGGAATAATTTTACTCCCAAAGAAGCTACCTGCAAGCGGGAAGATGCAATGCATAAAACACAGTTTCAAAAGGAAGAAACTGGAACATAAACACTGAGGATGGTGTAAATAAAAAAGGGGAAAGAATGTAATAACCCTTCATTGTTGTAATGTTGTTTTTATTTAAAATGATTTTTTGTTAGTAAGAATGGCAATAAATCCGTCAAGTACATTAAGATATTTAGGTAAATAGATATTTTTATTAACAAATAACTAAATGAATTGAAAGTACTTGGGAATGAGACACTTGATGATGAGATTCTTGCCTCAGATAATTTTTCCATGATAAATATTTAACAGATAACAGAGAAAATAGATTAAATTGATTACCTGGGGAAAGATGTTAAGCTTAGATAAGAATAAAGCATCGTAAGATATAAAATA